>CM076680.1:110215635-110486860 GCA_038501925.1 Xenopus petersii
AGTTTTTAGATATTTTGCACTCTTTAACTTTAAGGGGTTTCCTGGGGTGGTCTTTTAGTTAACCCAGGAAAACAATATATTGTTTTTTTCAGGACAACCTGAACTTTCACAATATGCAAGAATTTTGGTGTAATTCTACTTCTCTAAAAAAATATTGGATTCTAAGTGTCAAATAAAATGCAAAAAATCATGTTGCACGAAGAACAATCACATATATCAGAAACATCATTCATTTTATGTACGAGAACACAGCCGATTTAGAAAGGTCTATGTCTCCTGAACGCGACAATACCAAATATATATAGTTTTATGGAGATTTCTCACTTGTATAGCTCAAAATCTACAAGCAGTACACAACCAAATTTCCAAAGCAACACTCCCCAAACGGCATACTTTTGATTTCAAGGCCAAACATTCCGCTAACAGTAGGTTTACCCTAGAAAACTACCCATTACTAGAAAGAACAGATTCTGGTGAATCAAAAATGGGTAGAAATATCTTTGTACTCCAAACCACCAAGTTGCAATTGTTTCCTAAAGTTATAATGTTTTATAGAAATTGGTGAATTTTTTGAAAAATGACCTCAAAGCTTCCACTCTACAGCAACATATCTCCCACACATCATTAGGTATCAATGTAAAACACCCCAAATATAAAATCCTGGGTCCACTGAACAGTTTGATGCCCAATATGAATAGATGTACCCAAGCACGTGGCATAGGAGGCCCCAAAAGGAAGACCCCCCGTTTGTTCTGTCATTTCAGATACTGCAAAATCAACACATTTACATCGTTTTGGGGGGCGGCAAAGGTAGAAAAAAGTACGTTCACCCCAGAAAACCATATATTTTCGGAAAGTACACATTCCCCTGAATCCAAATTGGGTATGCATGTCTTTCTACACCAAAGTACCAAGCGGCAAACCATTCCTAAATTTGGTGATTTTGGCGACATTTCCAAAAATCACCTAAAAATTTCTACCTTGCAGCATCGTATTACCCACATACTTTTAGGTATCAAGAGAAATCACTCCAAATATGAAAGCCTAGGGTCCTCTGAACAGTTTGATGCCCAATATGTATAGGTGTACCCAAGCAAGTGGCATATAGGAGCCTGAAAAGGAAGACCCCGTATGGTCTGTCATTTCAGATACTTCAAAATCAACACATTTACATCGTTTTGAGGGGGGCAAATGTAGAAAAAAGTAAGTTCACCCCAGAAAACCATATATTTTCGGAAAGTACACATTGCCACGAATCTAAATTGGGTATGCATGTCTTTGTACTCCAAAGTACCAAGCCGCAAATCATTCCTAAATTTGGTGATTTTGGTGACATTTCCAAAAATCACTTAAAAATGTCTACCCTGCAGCATCGTATTTCCAACATACTTTTAGGTATCAAGAGAAATCACCCCAAATATGAAAGCCTAGGGTCCTCTGAACAGTTTGATGCCCAATATATATAGGTGTACCCAAGCACGTGGCATATAGGGGCCCCAAAAGGAAGACTCCCATATGGTCTGTCATTTGAGGTACTGCAAAATCAACACATTTACATCGTTTTTGGGGGGGGGGCAAAAGTAGAAAACAGTAAGTTCACCCCAGAAAATCATATATTTTCGGAAAGTACACATTCCCACGAATCCAAATTGGGTATGCATGTCTTTCTACGCCAAAGTACCAAGCCGCAAATCATTCCTAAATTTGGTGCTTTTGGTGACATTTCCAAAAATCACCTCAAAATATCTACCCTGCAGCATCGTATTACCCACATACTTTTAGGTATCAAGAGAAATCACCCCAAATATGAAAGCCTAGGGTCCTCTGAACAGTTTGATGCCCGATATGTATAGGTGTACCCAAGCACGTGGCATACAGGGGCCCCAAAAGGAAGACCCCCATATAGTCTGTCATTTCAGGTACTGCAAAATCAACACATTTACATCGTTTTGGGGGGGGCAAAAGTAGAAAACAGTAAGTTCACCCCAGAAAACCATATATTTTCGGAAAGTACACATTCCAACGAATCCAAATTGGGTATGCATGTCTTTCTACACCAAAGTACCAAGCCGCAAATCATTCCTAAATTTGGTGATTTAGGTGACATTTCCAAAAATCACCTCAAAATATCTACTCTGCAGCATCGTATTACCCACATACTTTTAGGTATCAAGACAAATCACCCCAAATATGAAAGCCTAGGGTCCTCTGAACAGTTTGATGCCCAATATGTATAGGTGTACCCAAGCATGTGGCATATAGGGGCCCTAAAAGGAAGACCCCCATATAGTCTGACATTTCAGGTACTGCAAAATCAACACATTTACATTGTTTTGGGGGGGCAAAAGTAGAAAACAGTACGTTCACCCCAGAAAACCATATATTTTCGGAAAGTACACATTCCAACGAATCCAAATTGGGTATGCATGTCTTTCTACTACAAAGTACCAAGCCGCAAATCATTCCTAAATTTGGTGATTTTGGTGACATTTCCAAAAATCACGTCAAAATATCTACTCTGCAGCATCGTATTACCCACATACTTTTAGGTATCAAGAGAAATCACCCCAAATATGAAAGCCTAGGGTCCTCTGAACAGTTTGATGCCCAATATGTATAGGTGTACCCAAGCACGTGGCATATAGGGGCCCTAAAATGAAGACCCCCCCTTGTATGTTCTGTCATTTCAGGTACTGCAAAATCAACACATTTACATCGTTTTGGGGGGGGCAAAGGTAGAAAAAAGTAAGTTAACCACAGAAAATCATATATTTTCGGAAAGTACACATTCCCACAAATCTAAATTGGGTATGCATGTCTTTCTACTACAAAGTACCAAGCCGCAAACCATTCCTAAATTTGGTGATTTTGGGGACATTTCCAAAAATGACTTCAAAATTTCGACCCTGCAGCATCGTATTACCCACATACTTTTAGGTATCAAGACAAATCACCCCAAATATGAAAGCCTGGGGTCCTCTGAACAGTTTGATGCCCAATATGTATAGGTGTACCCAAGCACGTGGCGTATAGGGGCCCCAAAATGAAGACCCCCATATGGTCTGTCATTTCAGGTACTGCAAAATCAACACATTTACATTGGTTTGAGGGGGGCAAATGTAGAAAAAAGTAAGTTCACCCCAGAAAACCATATATTTTCGGAAAGTACACATTCCCACGGATCTAAATTGGGTATGCATGTCTTTGTACTCCAAAGTACCAAGCCGCAAACCATTCCTAAATTTGGGGATTTTGGGGACATTTCCAAAAATGACTTCAAAATATCTACCCTGCAGCATCGTATTACCCACATACTTTTAGGTATCAAGAGAAATCACCCCAAATATGAAAGCCTAGGGTCCTCTGAACAGTTTGATGCCCAATATGTATAGGTGTACCCAAGCACGTGGCATACAGGGGCCCCAAAAGAAAGACCCCCATATGGTCTGTCATTTCAGGTACTGCAAAATCAACACATTTACATTGTTTTTGGGGGGGGGGGCAAAGGTAGAAAAAAGTAAGTTCACCCCATAAAACCATATATTTTCGGAAAGTACACATTCCTGCGAATCCAAATCGGGTATGGATGTCTTTGTACTCCAAAGTACCAAGCCGCAAACCATTTCTAAATTTGGTGATTTTGGTGACATTTCCAAAAATCACCTCAAAATTTCCACCCTCTAGCATCGTAGTTCCCACATACTTTTAGGTATCAAGAGAAATCACCCCAAATATGAAAGCCTGGGGTCCTCTGAACAGTTTGATGCCCAATATGTATAGGTGTACCCAAGCACGTGGCATATAGGGCCCCAAAACAAAGACCCTCAAATGGTCTGTCATTTCAGGTACTGCAAAATCAACACATTTACATTGTTTTGGGGGGGGCAAAGGTAGAAAAAAGTGCGTTCACCCCATAAAACCATATATTTTTGGAAAGTACACATTCCTGCGAATCCAAATTGGGTATGCATGTCTTTGTACTCCAAAGTACCAAGTTGCAAGCCTTTCCTAAATTTGGCGATAAAAGCAACTGTTTTTACATTTCTGAAAATCGCCTAAAAATATTGCAATTGGCCGCATTTATCTCACCCAATTTCTTACATACAATTGTAAAACACCATAAATATTGATGCCAAGGGTCTACTGAACAGTTTGATGCCCAATATGCATAGATATACCAAGGCAGCTGGCATGTGCGGACCCCAAATAAAAATAGTGAATATGAGTTTTCTCCGCTGCCGATTCGCCTTCTGTGAACATAGACCCTTGACTTCATATTATTTGCCTCAAGACCCTCCTAACAGCAATAACCCCCCAAAACCATACATTTTTGGAAAGTACACATTCTGCCCATTCCAACAAAGATAACGACGTCTCTCTACACGAAACTACCAAACTGCAAAGCTTTTCTAAACATATAGGTTTTTACAACATTTCTGAAAATCGCCTAAAAATGTTGCAGTTTGCCGCATTTATCACACACAATGTTTTACGTACAAAGAAAAATCTCTCTAAATATGGAAGTCAGGGGTCTAATAAATAGTTTGATGCCCAATATGTATAGATTTACCAAAGTATGTGTTGTGTATGGACCCCAAATGAAAAACGTGCCTATGAATTTTCACGTTAGCCAACTAAGCTGCAGAAAAGAGAACCCTAACTGTACGTTATGTGCCGTAAGACCCCCAAACTGTAAAAAGACCCCCAGAAACCCATATATTTTTGGAAAGCACATATTTTGGCGGATCAAACTAAGTAAAATCTATCTTTCTATACCAAAGCACCAAACAGCAAAACGATACTAAAGATACATAAGGAACAATAATGCAGGGATAAAATTGCAATAAAACCACAAAAATAGCGTAAATCAATGAAATAACAAAATAATTGTTCTGACAGCGTAATTAGTGGCCGAAATCGATTATCCAATAGTCACGCTGCCAAAATAACACGTTTTTAGGCAAAAAAAAACCAAAAGATAACAGTATAATGAATTCGTAAAAAAAAAAAAAAAAACACCTGTTTGTGTATACATATTTGTGCACTAATAAGTTATCTGAGTGTGCAAATACATGTAAATAAGTGTAAATAAGTGTAAATAACTGTACAAAAAGGACCAAGTGTGCTAAAATTATTTAAAAAAATTCCAATCTTTACTAAAATGCATAAATGTACTGTAAGTATGTGTAGGTGCAGGTAAGTGTGTAAAAAAAAGTGCACTTACCGTTTTTGGAGCAGGAGAATCGATGTCTTCTTTGGAGGAGTCCTGGCAGCGTGTCTGCAGAGTTGCTGCGCAGCAGGAAGTGCGTGGGCGGCTCTGCAGGCAGGAAGAAGGTGAGTGTAGTAGCAGACGCTCCATGCGATGCGTCTGCTACTTTGAAGTCGGATCTGTCGCAGATCCGACTTGACAGCTCCCCAGCCTCGTTGCCTAGGGGGCTGTCTTCTCTCCCCACTCTCTGCGGAGGCGGCAAAAGCCGCCGAAGCAGAGAGAGAGCTCAGCTGCCAAAGAACGTACAATGTACGTTCTTGGCAGCCTGAGCATTTGCCTGCCAGCACGTACGCCGTACGTGCTTGGCAGGCAAAGGGTTAAGGTGTGATATGATAACTATGTATAAGGAGATCATATTTCTCCAATACTTTACCAGTAGGTCATTCCAGTTTAAGCAAGATCAGCCATTCAAATTAGAAGAAAGGAGGTTCTGATTAAATATTAGTAAGGGTTTTTTCTCCCTGAATCAGTCGTACAGGCTGATCCATTATATTTATAAAGGGGTTGGATGGCTTTTTAGCAAGTGAGGGAAAACAGAATTATGGAAGGTAGCACATAGTACAAATTGATCCAAGGACTAGTCCAATTGCCATTTTGGAGAATTGCATGTTACCCTAGCAAACTATACTGTTACCCTAGCAAACTATACATTTCGCAAAGAACAGATTCTAAAATTAATGTTTTTTTTATAAAATTCTTCTGACATTTTTGAAAAATTACCTCCACAAAACTCCAACAATGAAATAGATACCTTTCTATATCAAAGTACCAAACTGCAAAGTTATGCTAAATAACCGATAAGGAACAATAATGCAGGAATAACATTGCAGTAAAACCAAACAAATTGAGTAAATCAAAATGTAAATAGTACAAAAGTAAAAAAAAAAAAAAAACCATTTGTGAGTATTTGTGTATACACTTCTAAAATGTGTTTGTGTGTGTGTATACAGTATGAATGTACATAAGTGTACAAACTGAAAAAAAAAAGTTATTGTGTTTCACCTTCGTTCAGTGCTTGCATGTGTATGTTACAAGCTACATTATAGCTGAGAAAAAAGTTTATAAAAAAAAAAAAATTGCCTGATATCTGAATCAAAGAAAGAAAGCAATTCTGAATGGCACATGCCTGTGCACAGAGGTCACATATGACATATGAAAATTTTAAAATGATTTTTTTATTAAAGGGGAACTATCGCAAAAACAAATTTAATATGAGATTCATCGTACTGAAATAAGTAACTTTCTAAATACAATCAATTAAAAATTCTATATTGTTTCTGAAATAATCTAGTTTATGTTCACTATCCCACGCTCAGCATCTGTTTCTCCTCATTTTGTCTTCTTGCAGCAGTTGGGTGTCAGATAGTCATTGACAGTTGCAAAATATGTAATTGATTATATTTGGAAAGTTTCCTATTTCAGTATTATGAAGTTTATATTAACTTTCACGATAGTTCCCCTTTAATCTGTTTTGTGAGTAATCCAGTTTGTGCCTTTCAACTATTTTCATGGAGTTTTGTGTCCTACTGATAATGCCCCAGGGATTAAGGTCTTAAGTCTCTGTGAACACAGTATTATGACAAACCTTACTACAAATTAATTAACATTATTAAAATCATTAATATCAACAAATAAGCCACAACTAAAACTTAAACTGTGTGCGGGGAATGCCCTTCATTAAAAGCCCAATTAGTCATTTACATTGACAAAAAATAGGTATATGTGGATTTTTTTTTAAAATGAAAAGAATTGGCAGAGCGTATTTATTGTGCTCTTTTTAGCAAAGGCAAGGTGATTTGCATGTGACTGCCTTTGCTGTCCTGCTGTGCTCTCTAGCACAAGCTATTTTGGCTGTGTGATGAATTCCCTCCCTTGCTAAAAATCCATCCAATCCATCTTAAAGGGGAACTATTACAAAAATGAAAATTTCATATATGCTTCATCATAGATGATTAGAGCTCACTCAAATAACTGATTCCAGTACAAACAAGATAACCACACAAATCCTGCATGTAAAGACAAATGGTGATTTTAATAGTGAGCTCCAATACATCTTCTAGGCAAAAGGAGCCCCCCATTAAGATATATTGGATGTTAACAGTCAGATTCTGCATGAAGAGAGAATGAAGAGAAACAGATGCAAATCCTCCATTGAATTGGTATCTGGGATTGAGCTGCATCCTGGTTCGCTTCCTACCTTACTGACTGATCCTTCTCTGTTACTGTTGCTAACAAATCTTCTCCGCCATTCATCTTAGTTTGGGGGTGCCTCATGGTTCTGTACATGGTGCTGTTCTCATAGTACACTCACTTCTTGAGACCTTACTGTACGTATATCTTCATTTGGCCCTTCTTCACTAACCTCTGACATTCAGACCCAGATTGCAAACTGCCTACTAGCTGTCTCCTCCTGGATGAACCAATTTCACCTCAAGCTCCGCTTAGCCGAAACTGAGCCCATGGTCTTCCTACTGAAACCTAGACCATCTTTCTTTCACCATTACTATTGATGGCATGACCATTACCCCTGTTAATTCAGTACGCTGTTTGGGGGGGTCTACTTCGACCAGTCTCTCTCCTTCTCTAATCATATTACAAAACCTCCCATGTCTTCCTTCGCAATATAGCCAAGATACATCCCTTTTTTCACAAATAGCCAAGACACTAATCAATGCCCTAATCCTATCCAGTTTAGACTATTGCAACTCCTACTAACTTGTCTTTATGACTCTCACCTTGCTCCCCTACATTCAGTTTTAAACTCTGCTAACACGATCCTCCTTCTCTCTTCCAAAAGGGGATCTGTTCAACACTAACTAAAATCCTTAGCATATAACAGCATGCAAAATGTTTCTGCTATCATTCAATGTCCTTCTCTCCTCTGCTCCTCACATTTCTTCACTTGTCTTACTGTACGTTCCTGGTCATCTTCTCCACTCCTCTCATTGCTACCTTCTTTTCTCACCATCCACATCCACTGCCATCTCTTGTCTCAAACCATTCTATCTTGCTGCTTGTTACCTCTGAAATTCCACCCTTGAATTCCTCCGTAAGGAGTGCTCTCTCAATCTCTTCAAGAAAAACTAAAAGTCTCCCTTTTGGAGTACTAGAACATTATTTTAGTCCTGGTACCTATTGAACAATACCTTTACCTTGTTCACGTGTTCCCCCTCCAATTTTTGCCTGTATGTTAGCCACCCACCCTCTTAGACTGTAAGTTCTACAGGGCAGGGTCCTTCCTACTGTGGCTCTAACAACATAGCACTTAAGCTCGATGTCCTTATATAAGCTTTGTTCTAAAGAAGGATATTAATAAGCTGGAGTGAGTGTAGAGACAGGTTAATGGTATGGAAGATTTAAATTATGAAGATAGATTGTCACGGTTGGGGAGAGTACATGATCCCTCTTTATAAGTACATTATAGACCGATAGTGGGACGTCTTTTTTTTTTTTTTTTTTTCCCATAAAAAGGGATCACTGCACCAGAGGCCACTTTAGATCAGAGGATAAGAACTTTCATTTAAAACAATGTAGGTGGTTCTTCACATTGAGGATAGTGAGGCTACGGAATGCCCTGCCGGATGAAGTTGTGATGGCTGATTCTGTTAATGTCTTTAAGAAGGGCTTGGATGATTAATTTAACAAGTATAGTATCCAAGTCTATAGTAATACTAAAATATATATAGATAGATAGATAGATATATTGTCAATGCTAAGCAGCTGCACTCTAAACCATATGGTGCAGGGTCTAACGTGTTGCACACAAATTTGTTGAAAAGACCCGCACTCCAGTTAGTGATAAATCTAAATGCTTTTATTACGTACATATATCCACCGTTTCGGTCCACATTAGGGCCTTTTTCAAAGATAACCTGTGTACAATGATTCTGTGCATTTATACCCACACACCCCATTTGAATTTGGTGCCAAGGATGACGTCCTATACACTGGGAATATCCATCACCCACAGTCCTATACTTTTCACATAAAAATATATCATTTCTCACCACACGGTGTCGCCGGTGCACTGTGCAAATAGTCCATTGTAACATCAAATCTGTAAAAAAGGATCTGTGGAGTGTATATAAATGTATGTATTGTGACATGAAAGCAATACTCTACAGAAAGCAGCTTAGTACTAGTTGGGCTTGGGCTTGCATCTAAAAGATTCTGGACTATGTTTCGCTTCCGCCCATTGTTTTGCCACCAGCTGTTGGCATATAACCTGTTTTTTCTCCTTTTCTTTTTCACTTCTATTTGGGTTTAGCGCTGCTCTGATGCTTGCTCTGTGCATTCCCGCAGTATATTAGGCCGCACAGGCATTTTATGATGTATACCACCATGGTTGTGTTGCAAGTCATCCTATGCTTGATTGTGTATTTCTTCCCTGTTTGTGGATGATTGAAACTATCTCCTACAATCAGACTGCTACACATTACACATCCAGAAAATGTTGAGAAAATGTTGAAATGTTGCCTATGTTGTTTTATGTATTTTTCTACTGGATCAGAGGGGCTAATGCAAAACCTGCCCACACATCCTGACTTCAGACAAAATACCAATTCCAGACACATAAGAGGAATACAGCATCTATGGTCACTATAACTGTTCTTCTTCCAATGCGGTGTACTTAATACAGTGCACTAAATGCATAACAGGGGGACTGTATATAGGAGAGAGAAAAAATCTGAGAGAGAAATACACACCACCGATTCACTATATCCAGTTAAAAAAACGGGACACACCAATAGGAAATCATTTCAATGGCCCTCATCACTCCATAAAGGAATTAAGAATTTTGGTTCTGAAAGGCAATTTTAAAACAGATAATGAAAGAAAAGTGTGTGAATATAAATTAATGGAAACATTCAATTCTCTGAAGAAGGGACTAAACCTGGGCCTTGGATTTATGGCTAATAATGTGGACTAACATGTCTGGCTATGGACTAAGAGATCATATGGAATTCCTTTGATTCTACACTCCAATAATTCAGCCCTAATGTATACTCCGCTTCTTTGGCCCACATTATCTTGTACCTTATCTGCTTGTATCTAGTTGTATATCAATGGTAGTAGATTGCTTAGAATTTTGTCATTAACCAAGGAATGGAAAGGTGCAGTAGTACACAAAGACACAAAACTTGTGCTTTGTTGTTGCAGCCTATATGTTGTGTATTTGGGTAAGTTTTGTTCCCAGGCCCTGGGACTGCACAGAGCAGGTCAACTGGAATGTGATTGTTGGAAGGGGTGATGGGTGAGAGTGTTGCTATGCCTTTCAAAGACTTACATCTTGCCCTTTCTTTCACATTATTCATTCATTTATTTATTTCTGTTGCCTTTTATGTTCACAAATTGTGGCATTGGTTTTTTTCGGGGTTCTTTTTTTTTTTTTTTCAAACTTTATAAAAAAAAAACTCAAAAACGAAGAACTTCTAATTTAAAAAAGTGCTAAAGCTAACACACACATTTTAACCCTTTAAGTGCCAGCAGAATTTCACATTTTGGTTATGCGAAATGCCAGCCGTTTTTTAAACATTTTGTGCTCTCTCACTCTCTGAGGGCAAACCTATAGTTTATCTAGGAAAACTACACTTTTTTTTTCGGAAGAAACTGAGCTTTCTAAATCTGCCTCAGTTTTCATGTATTTCCACCTCTGCAAAAAGATTTATAGCGCTAAATACAAAAAATGAAAAAAATCCTATTTTTCACAATACAGTATATGAATTTATACCAGAAAAATATTTCATTTTAAGCATGAAAATCCAACTGATTTGGAAAGCCTTGTGTCTCTCAAATGTGCCAATACCAGATATGTATAGTTTTAGGGAAATTTAGGACTTCTGTACAGCAAAAACTCCTGGCAGTATATTATGGAATTTTGGAAGCACTAAGGCAGAAAATGCCAAACTTTAGATTCCAAGGCCAAAGATCCTGAAACAATAGGTTTACCCCAGAAAACCATATATTTTTGAAAAGTACACATTCTGCTGATTCTCCAAAATAGGTACTTATGTCTCTCTACTCCTTACTACCAAACATCAAACCTTATCTGCACGTAGCAGTTTTTATAAAAATGTATTAAAATTCTGAAAAATCACTTCAGTGATTTAATTTTTCTGCTCCGCATATCCTACACTGTATAAGGTACCAAGAAAAAGCACCTGAATATAAAACCATATATTTTTGTAAAGTACACATTCTACAGAATCTAAAATGGGTACCAATGCCTTTCTGCTCCAAACTACTGAGTCGCAAAGGCTTTTCCAAAATTGGTTTTGGTAAAATATCAGAAAATTGCCTTAAATCTTCAACTTTCCTGCATCATATTGCCCATGTATCATTACGTTCCAAGAAAAAGCACCCTAAATATGATTGCCAGGGGTCCTCCAAATAGTTTGATACCCATTGTGCATAGGTTTACCAAGTATCTGGCCCAAAATGAAGTTAGCGCATGCAAATAGTTCTGTGGGTAACTTCAGCTAATGAAAAATCAACACATTGACTGCATTTTTGTGGGGTAAAAAACACAAATATATGTTTACCCCCCCCCAAAACCATATATTTTTGTTAAGAATACATTTTACCGAATCTAAAATGGGTACCCATTCGTGGTGGGTGAATTTTTTCCGTTAATTTTTTCCGTTAATTTTTTCCATTAAATTTGCGAATTTCATGCGAATTTTGTGACGAAGCGGGAAAAGTTCGAGAGACACGGATTTTGACTCCGACGACAATTCGGCGGCGTCAAAATTGCCCGTTAATAGGTGTCCGTTAATTGTCACCGGCGTCGAAAAAGGCTTTCCCAAAATTGGCGGTTTTGGTGAATTATCTGAAAATTGCCTCAAAGCTTTCCAGCATCATATCGCTTTAATGCTGCATTTCAAGTGACTTTTCCGCAGAATGTAGATTCTACGTTTTGTGGCACTTAAAGGGTTAAAATAATACAATTTATTGATGTTTCTTTAACTGTCGGACAAAGAAAAAACATGTTATCAATCAGCATGCAGCAGTTCAGTTGCTTTTTTCTCTTTAAACGTATTAACAGTAAAATATTGTTTTGCATTTTATGGCAAATTAGAGCCTAGAGAACTATTTTGCCATTTACATTTTTTTTAATTGTTTCTTTACAAAGTGATGACCTAAAAAAGAAAATCAATTATCATGTATTAAAAGGGGTTGGTTTGTATTTAATAAGGGATTAAAATATGCACCTACCCAATCCTCCTGTTTCAGTAAGCTCCTGATGGAGGGGGTTGATGATATCCCCCTCTCTACTATGCACATGCAGAGATTGGCAGCTGTAGAGCGTAATCTGCATGGACAGTGATTTACATTAATGCCAGTGGGAAAAAAGTTAACGTTTTGTCACCCACTGTATCACAGTTTTATCGTGAGTGACAAAACTTCCAGTGTGCTTGGTGTCAGGGTTATTGGAGAACAAATGTGGATCAGTCTATCTCTCCCTCCTCCCAATCATCATCCTCCAGCTCTGGGATGTCCCTGCTCCAGGCTATGCCCGCTGCATTGAATTGAGGTTTAATAGTAGCTAAAAGAAGCTAACACAGTGTGGTGACAAGTTTCTTGGAGAAGGTAACTCTAAGGGCTGATTCTCTCTTAGTAGTGAAACTGGGTATTGGTACATACCTCCCAAATTTTGAAAGTAAAAAGAGGGACAAAAATTTTTTTTCCGCACGTAGCACAGCAATTTTTTGACCACACCCCTTTCTGTGGCCACCCCCCTAATTACCATGTTTGTTTTACAAAATTTGGCAGGTTATGATAGTTTGAAAATATTTCTCCTTATCTAAACTGTGTTTTTGTGTCTCAAAATTGTTACAAAGTGTCTTATTTGCACCTGTTAGTTGTTCTGGGCTCTCTGCTAAAGGCCAATTAAGTGAGAAACTTTGTTTCTTTTTCTGGCTGTTCAGTGCAGAGAAAAGAGGGACTTTCCAGTACAAATGAGGGACTGCGGGTTGAGCTGTCAAAAGAGGGACTGTCCCTCCGAAAAAGGGACAGTTGGGAGGTATGTTGGTAGCCTGTCTCAACTTGAAATATGAGAACCAGGGGAGAGCCTTGTGGGTTTGAACATGTTTTATTTCGTTCCTCAGGCGTATCATTCCGTCTTTGAGCAGGTCTCCTAATGTGCGTAGGCTCATTGTGGCCAGATCTTGTAGGCTGCTAATAGATTTTATTTTAATCAAATAATTCAAACATTTTAAAATGATTTCCTTTTTCTCTTTTGTAATAAAACAGTATCTTGTATTTGATCCAAATTAAGATATAATTAATCCTTATTGGAGGCAGAACAGTGCATAACAATTAATAAATCTTATTAAATTTGGGCAGCATCATAATTTCTGGAGAGCCATGCTTGCCAAAATTATCCTTATAGACTTCTAGAATAGTTTTAATAATGCACCTCTAATAAAACTTAAATGACCTAGTTTAATGGCAACACTGTTGGTCTATACGTACTTAAATTACTAATAGGTGATTTTAGACCCCCCCATCCCTTTTAAGCAAAAGTAACATAACATAAGTCATAAGTGGAGGGACACAGAGGGTTAAATCTCCTACAGGTTTGGTTATGCCCCTGTTAGGTAAGGAAGTCCTGGGCCAAGTAACTGCAAAACCGTAAAGTTGAACTTAAGCGCAGGGCAGCCATCAGGGGGGAGAGTTGTAGGGGGCCCGAGGGTAAGGGGGGGCCTGCCACGCCACACTTACTTGATTATCCGGGCCCCCCATCTTTCTGAGAGCTGCTGACTTCGGGAAGGCATGGACGTTTAAGGGGCCCTGTCCACCAATTTTCTCATAATGTGGGGGGGGGGCCTTGGTCACCAATTTTTCTTTTCTCATGTGGATTCCTAGCCACCAATATTTTTTAATGGGGGGGCCCTGGCCACAAATGTTTTTTTAGGGCGGACCTGTAGGTGGGGCTTGCGGTGGGTGCAGCCCAGGGGGCGCAGGAAATTTTGTCATATGGGGCCCTGCGATTTCTGTGCCAGTGTTCATATGCTTTGGTACTATTTGACACCCTCACTGACATTGCATTCAGTACCTTTGTATTAAGTCACTACTTTATACACCTCATCTGATACATTATACTACATACTATTTAATAGACCTGTTTCTTGCTGTTCCTGATTGATTGCAGTGTAATTCTCTTCTACCTTAGGAGTAGTCAAAGCATCAGAGCCAATATAGGGTCACAATAATCCTTCTACATACTTGTCTATTGATATTACTACAATGCAGGCATTTATTTTTTTAATGTGTGTATTAACCTAAAAAAAGCCCTTGCATAACCAGAACCGAAATCTCTGTGCACAGAGATGTCCACTTGCCTTCACTGTTTGACACTGTACCCTTCTCTCTTGCTTGTCTGGAAACCTATTCCATAAAAACTGCATGCCCCATTCATTGCCACTTGACAAACATCACTGTTACTTTTGCAAAAAGAAATCTTTACCTATCCTCTCTTTCAGTTGGGCTTATGTGAAAGAGATGCATAAACTGAACTTCTAGAAATGGGGGAGAAAAAAAAAAAAAAAAAATATATATATATACACAAAACTGGAGCACTCGTATATGTAGCAGCAACTGCCTGGGTGCAGAATTCAAAAAATTATGTAAACCAAATTGCTGTACAAAAAACGCACTACCAGGTCTTTTCAAAGGTGTACAAAAGAAAAATATTTATTTCGACGTTTTGGCTTCTATACTGAAGCCTTTCTCAAGAGGTGTCGTTGAGATTGATATAATTGTTTTTCGTATAAAACACACTTGAAAAGCTTAGAAAAGCATAAGGGTTTTAGTGAAAAGTTTATTTAATGTGGAGGCATGTTTGAATAACAATAGCTGTAAGACGCTACTCTATTCTGAATGCAGAGTGATTTGCAGTAGCCAAGTGTTTGAAAGGACATATAACACCATCACCATAACAATTTAGACTGGGATTAGACCAAAGAGGCGAGCTCTTAGAAAGTGTACGGAAGGCTTCTGAGAGATGACTATTTACTGCATACAAGTGGAAAAGTTATCAAGGAATATGCATGCAGGCGGAAACTGTGCTGCTTGCTTAAAGCAGATGATATACTGATTGGGTCTGTTTTCACAATTGGAGATTTTTACCCTAACATCTGCTGCATTGGCTTAGGGATTACATAGTGGGAAAAAGATTTTCAGGGTCAGTGCTTGTCAAAGACTACTCATCTCTGTTTCTGCAAGAGAAACAAAGGAGCTGTCTCATTTTGGATTAAAAAGGACGGCACATCAAATTGTGGAACCTATAAGTTTTCCATGGATTTTTAACTTTAAGCGGTAGACAGTTTGGAAATGGTCATATTCATTAATGCAAAGCTGAAATCATTGATTAGTCTGTTCAAGAGGAAAAGTAAGTACATTAAAGCTAGCTCCTTTATGCAATGATGTTCAGCCTGTGGCACACCAAGCTTGTGAAGGTTGTTGAAAATTTAGTTTGACAGGCTAAGGGCCAGAAGATGGACCTCATTTATGTAGGAATTGCGTTATTTAAATAGCAGTCAAATCTCTTCTGTAGCATCCTCTGCTTGCTTCATTGTGTTCGTAAATGACAGAGATTCAGTGTCCCACAGAGTTTAAATGTTCTGTTACTTATTTCATACATCACTTTGCCATGACAATCTAGCACATTTGGGCATTATCCCAAAGAAACCTGTTAATTACTGCCTACTACTATTGGTGGTGTTACTTTTTATAAGCTTTATCATTCAGGAAACCACATTTTATTGCACATTTATAATTCTCCTCTATTTAAATCTTTTAGGCAATTTGGGTCTCTTAAAAAGCAATGTGCATTTGTATGTTATTAATGGTTAATGGGCATGCTAATGAAAAGCACTCATATTTTTTTTCAATAATTTAAACCATTAACTCATTAAATTTCAGAGAGGTATGATGATGCCTTTGATAGATATGAATGACTAATGTACCCTTAGAAAGTAAAAAATAAATAAATAAGAAATATTGTATCTTTGTTTAGAAGTGTTGTAAAGCAATCGTTTTGCCTCTGGTGCATGAGACTGCCCTGTCTCTTGGTTTTGGATTATACTGACACAAAAATGTGTGTTAATTATGTGCAGGGTCTGAACAGATCACAGGCAGCTAAACTGCAGGCTGTACCCCTTCTTTTGACACACACATATATTGTTTATTGTACTTGTATAGCTGCTTGCACAAGATCTCAGCCTGAGAAAAGATCCTATGTACAAGATATCAAACAAAAGAATCCAACCATAGGTGATTAAAAGGTCTAGGGAGACCAGCTTAATTTTCATTCTTTGAATGTATGCATTAATAAATATAGTAGGGATGCACCGAATCCAGGATTCGGTTCAGGATTCGGCCTTTTTCAGCAGGATTCGGATTCGGCCGAATCCTTCTGTCCGGCCGAACCGAATCCTAATTTGCATATGCAAATTAGGTGTGGGGAGGGAAATTGCGTGACTTTTTGTCAGAAAACAAGGAAGTAAAAAATGTTTTCCCCTTCCCACCCCTAATTGCATATGCAAATTAGTGTTCGGATTCGGTTCGGTATTCGGCCGAATCCTTCGTGAAGGATTCGGGGGTTCGGCCGAATCCAAAAAAGTGGATTCGGTGCATCCCTAAAATATAGCCTTGAAAGTGCAAATGCATTTGTATGCATTTGTATGAATAGTTCTCCTTGAACATTAAGTTAATTTTTTGTAAAATTATGAAATGCTCCTTTTACAATTTTTTTAAAAACACATCAGCCCAACCCCTGCAGATGCGTAGATAAACTAATTATATACTAGCTAATTCATGGGCATGTCTCTCTTGGGTATTTCCTGCAATATTTTTCCTCTCAATTGTTAATTATTGTTTACTGTTTTCATGGCAACCTGAGATTGTGTCAGGATTATTTCAGTCTCCACATGCATGCAATTAATAATGTAAAAAGATACACTAATTTAAACAGTTAAACTTCATAATTGTCATGTTCTTTTATGCAAACTTATATTGTTTATTGATGTATTTAGTGTTAATGCCTTTAAAGTGTGGCTTTGATGTTTTTACAATTAGTTTGAATTTAATTATTTTATTGGATCAGCATCCATTCTCAGACACTTAAATTAAGGAACCTGTACAAAATAATAAAATAAATGAATCTATGCATCTAATGAAACTGTAGTTATACATATGTGAGAATTTCAAGGCTAAATTAATCTTTAAAATAAGTGAATGTAAAATTGACGAAACTACTGTTCTACTAAGCACTTTTACAGGTTACGTTCATTATTGTTATTATTATTAATTCCAAGATATTAAGGGATACATGTACAGTTTAAATGAATTCATTTTTTTTTATAACCGCACCACCTGACCATTCTGACTTTCAGATCTCAGAATGGTCAAAAACTGACCAGTAGGTGGCGCTGTTGTAGCAAAATTAATTTGTAGAAACAGTGCATGGTATTCCTTAATATCTTGGAATTAAAAAAAAAATAATGAAGGCAAATTGAAAATTATATTCACTTATTTTAAAAGTTTATCCTTGAAGTGAAAAAGTAAAGTATGCCAGTACAACTTTGTTCACACATGAATATATGTGATTATATAGTGAATAAAGTACCCCCAGTTGTAAAATATAAGGATATTATAAGTTACCGAGGAGTTTCATGACCATAAAAAAACACGAGGCCCGAAGGTCATGGAACTCCGAGGTAACTTCTAATATCCTCATATTTTGGGGTACTTTATTATAATACACAAATTTCAGTGAGTCATGTGACAGAAATTACATCAGAACTCACCATTTATAACTGGTTACAGTTTAATTGCATCTTTGACGTTTATACTGAGATAGACTGCTGTGCCTAACTGAAATATTTATGTATTTTTTATTCTTCTAGCGATTTCCAGTCTCGATGAAGAAAGTAAGTGGACAGTCCATTACACAGCCTCTTGGCATCAACAGGAGAATGTGTTCCTCCCATCATCTAGACCTTTATGTGTGGATAACCTTCACAGGCAAGCCAAAGTGAACCTCAAAACTGTGCTTAGAGGTAAGCAAACAGCTACATCAAGAGTAGCCATGCTTAAGAATTCTATCCCAGGTGCATTTGTCATCTTAATGGATTTTACTGTAGTCTAGTGTTTGAGAATGCTTTGAGGATTCCTAGACCTTATTGAAATATGTCTTCTCAGTGGCAATGTAATGGTCTGAAACTTGGCACACGACTAAATCCCTCCTAGACTATGAGATGGCAAATCAAATGGTGCAAGACTCTAACCCCGATTAACAAAAGATGTTAATAGGACTGTATACCCTTTGGCAATGCTTTTTATAGCATTGTAAATTCCAAACCTGCTTAAAGGATTATGCAGTATAACTAGTAATCCTATTTTCTGCTGTGATCCATGGGGTTGAGTCTTGCCACAGGGAGGTCAAAATCAGGACTGCACAAATATATATTTTCCTACTCCAATAAACCTATTACCATAGTGGTACACAATGACAGTGGAAAATTCAATCTGATCTCCCAATTAAAATAGGAAAGTAATGGAAAGGTGAAACATTATTATTAATAATCTTCGCAATTGAATTGAAATTTTATATACATTTCTAAGACATTTCTATGTCAATAAAGCACCATTAATGAGAACTTAGAGACGTTCCTAGTCAGGGCCGGAACTAGGGGTAGGCAGAGTAGGCACATGCCTAGGGCGCAAAGCTGTGGGGTGCCAGGCACGTACCTGCTCTGTCGCCTACCCCATTTCAGGTCGCATCTTTCCCCTTGTATTTGCGCATGCAATTCGCGCTTCAGCGCATGCGCGCACACGCCAATTCGCTCATGCACACACAGTGATGCACGCGAGCATGCGCACAAAAGTTCCGGCTCGTGCTCAGTCAGCGCCAGCATGGAAAATTGCCTAGGGCGCCTGTTGGTTTTGGCCCAGCCCTGTTCGTAGTAGATAATAATTGTGACTAAAGGATCTTATATTATAACATCAGGGGTCTGTGTATCGCAGTGATGGCACTTGAATTCCAGGTACATCAGCAAACTTAATTGACTCTGTGTGTATCACTATAAAATTATTAAAGGGAGCTGGTTCACTGGAGTAGTGCCGCACTATGAATAACCAGGGCGTTCCGCAGGAATATCTACTGCCGGCCACGCTAGTGCAGTTTATAATCTCCGAGGTATAATACATACTCAAAATTAAAAATAAAAATTTGCACGCCAAATCATGGATGTTAAATTCCCGATCCAGCTTTAGACTGCTGTGGTCAGACCGACCAAGTGGAAAAACAAGAAAAGAGAAAAGTAATAAAAAACAATTCATAAAGTGATAAAAAAATTAAAAAAAACCAATAAATTAAAACGAATAGACTAAAACAAATACATTAAAAATTATGAAAGAGTCATATGCTCATCGAGCTTGATACCTAATTACTATATATAAATGTCCACAATTAATGCTAGAGCAGCATTAACCAAAATTGATCAAAGAACATTTACCATTGGTGCCATTAATACAAAGGCAGGATTACTCAAAACTGATCAAAATTGATCATATAAAAGGCGAGTAAGATACTAATTTGTTAAATCCATGGGGATTAAGAGTATTCAGTTTATGGATCCAGCGGAGTTCAAGTTGGAGCAGCAGTTTCTCACGATCACTGCCTCGTATAGGTGGTGAAACATGGTCAAACATCATACACCTCTGACTTGCCAATGAATGTCTATAGGTAAGGAAATGTTGGGCAACTGGTGTATCCGCTTTCCCTGTATCAAGTGTGGATCTGATGGAGGACCAATGGTTTGCCATCTGCTCATGGAAAGTGCCGATACTCTTGCCCACGTAAAATAAGCCACAAGGGCATTTGATAGACAAATAGACAAGGAATTTAGAAGTACAAGTCAGTCTGAGCAGAATGTTGATTTTACCCGTATGTGGATGATTGAATGTGGCACCCGAGATCAAGTTGTAACAGGTGGTACATGAAGAGCATTTAAAACAGCCTAACTTCTGCGGGTTTAACCACATCCTCGGGGCATTTGTTTGATCGCAATGAATAGGGTCAGTTTTGACCAATAGATCTGAGAGATCTGGTCAAAACTGACCCTGTTCATGCTATCAAGCAAATGGCTCTTACCCCTCCTGTAGGCTACCCGTGGTCATGTCCTAAAAATGGGTGGCAATGTTTTGTTCTTCTCTAGTACTGATCAATGATTATGGACAGCATGAACTAGAGGGCCTTTGGCAGGGGCATATGTGGTAAGGAATGTCAGCGTGAAAGTGGATACACCAGTTTTGGTTACTGATAAAAATTTGTTGGCAAGCCTGAGGTGTATGATGTTTGACCATGTTCCTCCACCTATATGTGGCGGTGATCATTAGGAACTGCTGCTCCAACTTGAACTCCGCTGGATCCATAAACGTAATACTCTTAATCCCCATGGACTTAATGAATTACTATCTTAAGGTGGCCATACACGGATAGATCCGCTCGTTTGGCGATGTCGCCAAACGAGCGGATCTCCCTCCGATATGCCCACCTTGAAGGTGGGCAATATCGGGCAGATCCGATCGTGGGCCCTAGGGCCCAACGATCGGATCCAGCTCTCACAAACGGGCGGTCGGATCGCGGGACCGCATCAACGAACAGATGCGGCCGCGATCCGACGGGATTTTTAACCCCATCCGATCGAGATCTGGCCGACTTTCGGCCAGATCTCGATCGGGGAAGCCCGTCGGGGGCCCCCATACACGGGCCAATAAGCTGCCGACACGGTCTGTCTGCAGCTTTTATCGGCCCGTGTATGGCCACCTTTACTCGCCTTTTATATGATCAATTTTGAAAGTATCTCACCCTTTGTGAGTTAAGTGCCTTAATTATTTAACGCCTTGTGAAAAAACACTCCACACCTCTCAATTAACCTCTGGCATGCACGTGTTACACAGACCTCAATATCTATACGTGTTGCCTATTTATAGTGTGGTTACATTTAACACATACTCAATCAATCTTATAATAAGGTCAGGAAGTATCCCCCTCACCTACCTCCGTGGTGGGGGCTGACAGCCAAATTGCCTTTGCCCTGTGTCGCCTCCAATGCAGGTACGGAGGAAACGTACTAAATGCAGGACCTGTTACCTGTTTCCAACATCGTTTAGCCTTGCGAGTTGCCTTGTGTGATCTGTACCAATTGTTAAACCACACGTGTTACATCCCAGCACTATACTGACCTTTGCAGCATACTACAGCACAAGCGAGACTTCCTCGTGACTATTAAAGGTCGCAACCAATCAGGGTCAGTACGGACCCAACTTATGCCAGAATGTCAGACCGCTCCCACCGCTCAGCAATAGGAGAGACCTCCAATCTTTTGGCACTCCGACCTGTGCGGTGTTCACTGTGTGCGCTATGAGTGCACGCTTGTCACATTCAAATCTAGTGCTGAGAAGACCAATGTGTAGTCTCTGCTGGAAGGGGGCGGAGAATTCAGGACCTCCGGTCTGATGGACAGCGCTAAAGGCAAATAGGCTTTAACCGTTCCCAGTCTTACATCATTACAGGTCCTGCCTCACGTAACCCGAAACCCTGTCTGGGGCCGGCGTTCGACTATGGCTGAAATACACCTCACCACAGAGCGTAAAAAATTCCTGTGAAGACGGAAAAAATAACAATACACATAGTGTAACCAATCACTAAGTTTCATCTGTAACACTGTATACATTAATATGACACGCTCAATTGGCTTGTCCTTCTTAGTAACTATATAGCATCAGTCTTATTTGTGGAATGAAGCATTATCTCATACTGTACTGTCATTACGAGACCATTAGTTTCATTGTTGATGATAATTTACAACATGTCTTATGGATCATAGCACAGTGTCCTGTTCAATAAACTGTAGAAAATATGACAGGAAGCAATCTGCCATCATGTATCTGTAAATCAATAAAATGAAACCAAAAAAAAAAAATTATAAAAAGAACCTAAAGTAGTCAATTACATGTACTCCATCTGTTATGTCCGGCCTGGTGGTAAACCAATCCAGGTACCTAAAAGTCAGTACTTGCTGCTCAATTGGTCAAAGATAAAGTAGCAAGATCACTGTAGGTCAACAAGAATAAGTATGCAGAACACTTTGTCACACATAAGATGTGAAATACACATAGCTCATCAATAAAAATGGGACATGGGAAGAGTTTCATTTAAGCCTTTGGGAGCAAGAGTCTCCAATTTGTAAATCCACATGGATTCTTTTTGCATTAATAATAAACCTCTGTTTCCACCCCTATGTTGCACAGGGACATGGTCTATTAGCATGTGACGAAACTGGGGGAGAGTATGTTTGCACTTCAACCAGTGCTTAGATACAGGTTGGTCGGCTTTGCCCGTTGACAAAGCCAATCTGATCGCGCTTCGATGATTGTTCATTCTTTCCCTGTATGTCGTCACTGTTTTGCCAATATAATGTAACCCACAGGGACACCATGCCATGTAGATCACGTGATCAGACGTACAGGTTAATCTATGATTGATGCTGTACCTGTGTCCAGTTCTGGGGTGTGAGAAGTACGAACCCTGAAGCATTCCACTACAGGTTAGGCAATTGGAGCATTTAAAACATCCTTTTTTCAAAGGCTTGTTGAGCCAAGTCTGTGACCCCTTGGCTTCAGCTGTTACATCCTTCACCATCAGAAGATCACCCAAATTCTGTCCTCTACGGTAAGCTAATAAGGGTCTCTTTTTATCAAGAAAAGGGAGATGTGTGTCAGTGTTGACAATTTCCCATCTGTCGCTTGTTGCCCTCCTCAACTGCGTGCTTGCCGTAGACCATTGGGTAGTAAAAATCAATTCCGGTTGTACTTTACTTATAGTCTGTTCCTGTAGTAGAGATTCCTGTGTCCACGCTTTGGCTCTCCGTAGTTGCTTGTCAATCAGCACATTAGAATAACCCCTGCAACGAAACTGCTCAGCAAGTTCTGAGAGTTGTAGTTCAGTGTTAGTAACATCAGAATTGTTCCTGATCACTCTCAGGAACTGTGAATATAGGACCCCTCGGGACATGTGGGGGGGGTGGAATGAGTTAGCTGTTCCTATCTGTAGGTTTTTTGTACAGTGTAGTACCCAACCCCTCTCCCTTCCTGTATATCGTCAGGTCAAGGTAATGAATCATATGCTGATCGTAAGTCATGGTGAGTCGGATGGGTCAAGGTTATTCTCAATCTATCCCTTATACAGAGACAAACATGATGTTGTGTAACAATGTTGCAAATTGATAGTAATATTGTATCTACATAAACATGATGCATGTCATTACTTTGTTACTAAAACATATTAAAATTGAGTAAGAATAGTGGGTCTAAACGGAGAGTCATTCTTTCTTAATGCTAAATGCTTTGTCAATTATTAAAAATATTTATTTATTTAAAACTGCCACTCTGAAGGCGAAATACTGAATCTTTCATTTGTTCGCCTTATTTTGTTAACTAATTGGAACCCAGCCCCTACAAATTAGAAAAACTGTGCTGGCTAAACCCATATGAATTAACCCTTTTAGACCCGTAGCACCATCTAGCTGTCATGCTTTAATATTAGGTGTAGTTATTTCAACAAGGGGCTTGCGTGTCACACCCGATAATTATATATATATATATACCCGGAACCGTCAACAACACAATGTATATGGACCTAGACTATATGAAGCTCGCTATCAAGGAAACTATCATTCTACCAATTGTAAGTGTCAGCATTACATCCCAGCTTCCAATTTGTCTAGTTTCCCGCCAATACCTGTATTTAAGTGTGTTTCTTCCACCACCAGACACTTTGAGAAAGGCCTCGGAGGAGGCCGAAACGTTAGTCTTGCATACAAAAATAAATTTATATTTTTTATAAGACCTGAGAGTGCGGATCCTATGTGCTAGTTATATATATATATCTATCTATATCTATATATATCTCATTACCTGGATGAATGAGAAACATATCATGGGAGAAATGAGACTTGCAGCTTAAAGTTCAAGTCAACCCCAAAATAAATAATTGCCCAATAAAAGAAAACATAATTCAAAGCAACTTTCCAATATACATTTATTAAAATTTACAGAGCTTTTAAAGTTATTTGTAAAAACATTTGCTATTGAAAGCAGCATTTGCATAACTCCTGGTTGTTACTTTTTAAACAATATTGCAAAAGTCTTAAGCTGGCCATAGATGTTGAGATTTTTAAAAGATCCGTTCCTCATCGTGAGACCACAATCGTACGAGTTGACCATCAACTAAAAAGACCAATTTGCCAGGAAAACAAAGGGGTGCTGCCTGTTTGGCCCTGCAAACAAAGATAGATTGCAGTGGGACTGACAAAGATTTTTTGACCTGGCCGATCAATTTCTTTCGATTTTTCTGTCAGGATTTCCTGACGAAAAATCGCAAGATGTACGATCGTTCGAATCCCACTCCCACAATAATTTTGAAGGATTGGTCAGACTTCCCTAAAATCGGTCGTTCGGCAAGAAGAATCGTCGCGTCTATGGGGAGCTTTAGTTCCCCAGTAAAGACAGGGCTATTATTCAGCTGGCCTGTCTTACCGTGTATCAACAGTCTGTGCCTCCAATGCAGAGAACAGACATTGCTTTGAATAGTAATTACATATACAAATAACTTTAAAACCATAGAAAAATTTTTATGAATGTATATTGCAAAGTTGCTTCGAATTATGCGTTTTTATTATGCAAAAAAACATTTTTGGGTTGCTATTCGTTTTTTAAAGAGCGATTTCACCTGTAAAACTGTAATAAACATGTCCATAAAATTCCCAGAAATGTGTTAAAACTTTCCATAACCTGCCAAATTTTTGAAATGGGCATGGTATTTAGGAGGTGTGGCCATAAAATGGGCATTGTCAAAAAAATAAAAAGTTGCCATGATGTGCAAGGTTGGAAGGTATGCAACAAAGTCAGAGCATCTACTTTAAAGTGGACCTGTCACCCAGACACACAAAGCTGTATAATAAAAGTCCTTTTCAAACTAAACATGAAATCCAATTTCTATTCGCTGTTGTAAACGCATTTAAAAATCTCAGCTGTCAAACAAATATTGTCTGCCCCTCCTTTATGAGGCGGAGCAGACAATTACTTTCACTTTCCATTCAGCACTTCCTAAATGTCACTGCTCTCTACACATTCCCCTATTCTCTTCACTGTTTAATTGTGTAGCCAGGGCATGGGGATTGACATTGGGTCCCCCATTCTGGTGCACAAACAAGATTCTAAGATTATGCAAGGCTTGCCTTAATAACAGTGTCCTCAAAATGGCTCCTGCCTGCTTGCTATAATTATGAATTCCCAGACTGAAGGAAAGAAGATTCAAATAATTTATATAGCGTAATTAAAGTTTATTTTGCTTGACCAATGTGATAAAATAGGATTTTGAATAATTTCATAAAAAAAAGGAACCCCCCCCATTTTACACTTACCACCCTAAATGATCCTCCTCCACTCCATCTATGCCATCTGTACTCTATAGGTATCCGTCTCCTCAGGCCTGGATTTGTGGGAAGGCCACACAAACCCCGTTGCAGGGCGGCAAGATTTTAAGGGTTGCATGGTCACTGGGGATGCCGAGTATTGATGTGCAGGCCACCACGATGCCTGCGGACTTACCTCTCTGCACCTTTTGCAGGTCACAGGTGTGTTTGGGTTGAACTCTTCTGCCTGCTCCTCCCACCTGCGACCTTAGACTGCCGGCTTCCTACTTCCGGTTTTATAGGTGCATACCTACGCATCCCGCCTCTTTTGCGACATCATAGGCGGGGCGGGTCGTTGCAGGTCTATCAATGGCGGAGGGAAGTCAGTTGCGGGCTGGCTTGGGTCATTGCGGGTGCAGCTGGTTCAGGACTAGTGTGGGTGGAGCTTTTCTCGACTCGCACATCACATAACGTATAACATATAATAATTCAGAGCATAGATGCAGGAAGTTTGTATATACCCCTCCTCCCATGAGATAATGGCACAATATTAACTCTAAACCATCCAACCCACATAACACAGACACCATGAAAAAATTTATCTCTGTTCCTGTTTTACTAAACGGTTATCCAGATCACCACCTGCTGTTTTATCCTTTATCACAAAAAAGTGCCAAAAAGAAACTACTTTTAAAATCACCCTTATGTCTCTCCCAATAATGCTTATAAATAGAAGGGAGATCTTTTTTTCTTTTCTATCCCCAACATTACGACCTGTTTGCTGTGTCCTCTATATTTAGTGGTCTCCTTATGGAGTGTATTCCCTAATCCCTATATAAAACAGACAACATGGGTAGACAATCACATATACTACCCCTACACTTTAATCTGTGCTGAATGTTCCTTACTGGATAATTTCTGTGATTTGAAAACAAATCTACAATTAACATTAAAATGTGTAATTGCCCAGTTATGAATTTTAAGACTTCATAACTAGGGATGCACCTGTTTAGTTATGGTCCTTGACCGCCCTTCACCTGCCACGCCCTTGGAGCCCCTCACTCAGGATCCAGAGATCTCCGGGAGACGAGCAATACACCACGCAAGATATGATGCAGAACTTTTCTAGTTTATTAGCACGTAAGACTAGGTTTTATACTCTTTGCATGCCCCTAGAAGCATCGTATATGGAGAGGCAAACATCGTATAGCAGAATGGCAAAAAACATAAATAGAGCATGCGTTACATAAGGAGGGGGGAGCAAGATGTCAAAGTTACAGAAAGAACTCAAGTGCAACAGATGTGGTTACATCTATTTCAGTAAAGAATGTAATGGTATACAGCTTTCACTGAAAGTGTCACACAATATTGAGCAGTGGGCGTAGCCCTGTAGCCAAGAATATCGCTTAGCCTTGCAATTACAAGCAATTAACCATGTAATGTAAGGATTCATTGGTGAAAGCGTAAGAACCATGGATTTAAGCATATTCCTACAGCACCGAATCCAGGATTCAATTCGGTATTCGCCCAGGATTCAGCCTTTTTCAGCAGAATTCGGATTTGGCTGGATCCAAATGCTTAAAATAAGTGACTTTTTGTCACAAGGAAGTAAAAAAATTATAACCATGCATGCAGTTCTCTTTTTCCCTTCCTGGCCCTATGCAATGCATATGCAAATTAGGATTTGGTTCATTATTCGGCCATGTCTTTCACAAAAAATTCGGGAGGTTTGGGCAAATCCCAAAGTAGTGGATTTGGTACATCCCATAGCCATGTTGAAGCTCTTAATCTTGTTGGTAGTAGTATTCAATTTGGCATGTAATTACTCTAATCTTCTTTTAATGGACATTTGTGTTTGTGATACAATGTAGGGCATTTAAAGGAAAGCATAAGGATAATAAAGACAAGAAATAAGGCTTTTAGTCTTCAACCCCACAAAATTATGTACATTATGCCATTTTCTGCATTATATTCTGCAGAAAATAGCATAATGTACATCATTTTGTGGGGTTGAAGACTAAAAGACTTAATTTTGTCTCTTATCTTTGTTATTGCAGTCTTAGGAATATATAACATATATATCATGTGATGCTCATAGCTCCTACAATTATGGTAAAGCAATGCCAAAGAGCAAGGAGGTGTCAGAGCCCGATGGTGAAGTTTGCAGTTGCGGAAGGAGGAAGCTTTGCAAATATAAACACAGTTTGCAGCACAGATGGCGTCAAGAAGAAGAGTCGTCAATCCAGACAAAAGGTTGGTTTAGGCAGCGAAGTTTCGCAATCGGGATACAGCAAGGTGAAGATCAGAAGTTAAGAAATACAATAGTCACACCCAGGAACACAACAGAGTTGAACCTATAATCGGGCAATGGCTGAAATCCTCTGGCGTCCTTTTATAGGTGAATTTTCGCTCCAAAACGTATGTGATGACGTCATCGGTCAGGTGCTGATGTTGCGCGTTGACTCCGCACGTTTTGAC
The DNA here is from genome assembly GCA_038501925.1 of Xenopus petersii. Lineage (NCBI taxonomy): Eukaryota > Metazoa > Chordata > Amphibia > Anura > Pipidae > Xenopus > Xenopus petersii. Next base: position 110,243,869 of record CM076680.1, read on the forward strand.
GCTGGCATCATAACGCTTAACGTCGTCCAGGTTGACGCGCTGGCATTCAAACTCCACGTGGTCCCCCCTGGGCACTGCCATCTTGGAAATGACGCCGCCATGGACGTCGGCGCTGGTGAGAGCTCCCGTGATTGCTCTTTACAGTACCCACTCCTCCACGGGGGCCTCTGGACCACCAAGGCTGGGTTTAAGAGGAAATCTTTCATGGAATCTCCGTACAAGAATTGGATGTCTGAATGTTTGGCCCAAGAGCATTCTTCTGGTCCACCATTCCACCAAGTATTGAAGAGAGCCTCTGGACATGCGAGAGTCTAATCAGCCTGATTATACTATTAGGGCCTGAAGGCACAGTTTGCAGTTGCGGACCAGGGAGGAAGCTTTGCAAATATAAACACAGTTCACGGTACAGAAGGGGTCAAGAAGAAGAGTCGTCAATCCAGGCAAAAGGTCAGTTCAGGCAGTGAAGCTTCATAATCGGGATACAGGCAAGGTCAAGATCAGAGGTTCAGAATAACAATCGTCACAGCCAGGAACACAACAGAGTTGAACCTATAATTGGGCAATGGCTTAAATCCTCTGGCATCCTTTTATAGGTGAATTTTCACGCCAAAACGTCCACATTGGCCATAAACAGTTTTGAGGGTAAATTATTTCTTAAACCCTCTAGGTCATTCTGATTTATTGCATTATGGGAATATATCAGAATGAAATATTGAAATTGCATCATAACACTTTTCGAAGACACTGTAAATACTGCTCATAGCCATAATCATTGTTCAGTTCTAACTTTATGACAAAAATGACTTTAGCGTGATTAGCTGTTCACAGCTCTGCAAGCTGGAGCCGAAAATAAAATAATGAATTGGAGAATCTTCTACAGAAACTGACGGCCACCTTTCTGTCTGAACCGAAAGCAGCAACCTCCTAAGTAACCAAATAGATCATGTCTCTGAGTACACAGAAAGATTTTATGGGTACAAAGTATGATAATATGGCCACGGCCTATAACAAGCTTCTGCAACAAGTTGCCTCCTTAGAAGGCACTTAGTAAGCATTATTGAAGATCTGGAAAATTGGTCACACCATAACAACATGCACATTTTTATGTCCTTGTCCTTTTATTATTCTTCAAGTTGTTACCTGATTCATCTGAACTTTTGAAACTAAGGAGGATTTGTTGAGATTGGCCAGAACACATAACACTGTGGAACTAGATGACAAACCCAGATTTGGCACCCACTAAAAATTAAACTGCTTTCTGCGCTTGCTCTGCAGTCATTAATGGTGAAACAGGGGAGGATGGTAAGAATGTATTTCCTGCACGATATATCTCTAGGTCACCTTCTAGTTTCCTAAGTGCCCTTCTAGGTCTGGTGTCAGAATGCTGAGTGTGCCAGTGTGTCGTGTATTAATCTGTAGACAGCAGTAAGAAAATACCGGGATCTCTTCTACCTCGCAAACTGTAATGCTTCACCCAAAAGATCTGTTTTTGCATAATGAATGGATATTATGCAGAATACATGAAAACATTTTCTAAAATGTATATGGAAAGTTGGTCATAACTAGATCTATATTTTTTTCAGTAAGCAAAACAAATATTTTTGAATGTAGGAACCATAATTACTGTCAACTGTGTAACATTTAGAGTATTTTTCACTGTGCTGTCTAAGAGCTCTCTAAGTGAGTGGCGCGGCTGTTTGTCTATTTTACTGCATATGGCCCTTGGTGAAAAAATTTGGACACCCCTGCTTTATTACTTCCCCATGAGAGGCTAAGCATGAATCTACTCCTTCCTTTTATAATTTAGAACAAGTAACCATCTCAGTTAAAGGTTCAGTAACATAATTTTTTCTTTAAAAAAATTGTTTTTTTGTATGAAAAAAAAACACCAAAACAGTTTTAACTTTTAAATTGCAAAGCTTTTATGAAGAAATTACTTACCGATTCTCTGCATGCGCACCTCTTCAGAAACGGCGACAGGGCGACGATCCATCATCAATTTCTCCTCCCTGGCTATCTCCTATAGAAGGCAGAGATGAGAAATTGAGCACCGCACAATCGATCGCCGCCCTGTTTCTTAATAAAAGCTTTGTGATTTAAAAGTTAAAAATGTCTTTCGTTTCGTTACAAAGAAACAATTTTTTAACATTTTTATGTTACTGATCCTTTAACCCTTTCACTGCCAGCCAATTGTTGGAAGTTGGAACTTCTATTGCCAGACCATTGTAGACCATTTTTTGCTCTTTCACTTTAGGGGATTTTCCTGGGGGGTCTTTTAGTTTACCCACGAAAACAAGGTTTCGTTTTTCTCAGGACAACCTAAGCTTTCAAAATATGCTAGAATTTTGTTGTCATTACACTCCTGTAAAATTATATGGGCTGTATAAAAAAAAAGTGTATTAAAAAAAAACAGGTTCACATGATACAAACGCATATATCAGAAGCATAATTTATTTTATGCATGAGAACATGGCAGATTTGGAAAGTGCTGTGTCTCCTGAACGTGCCAATACCAGATATATATAGTTTTACGGAGGTTTCTCACTTCTATAGCAGTAAACTACCAAATTTCCAAAGCATCGCTCCACAAAACTACATACATCTGATTTCAAGGCCAAACATTCCACTAACAGTAGGTTTACCCTAAAAAAAACTACACCTTATTGGAAAGAACAGATTCTAACAAGTTCAAAATGGGTAAATATATATTTGTACTGCAAACTACCAAGTTGCAATTCTTTCCTAAGTTAGCAGTTTTTATAAAAATGTGTTACATTTTAAAAAAAATTACCTCAAAGTGTCCAGTCTACAGCATTGTATCTCCCACATATCATTATATACCAAGATAAAGCACCCTGAAAGCCTGGGGTCTGCTGAACAGTTTGATACCTAATATGCATAGGTACACCTAAGTATGTGGCGTATAGGGATGCCAGAACGAAGACACCCCATGTGAGTCATCCGTTCTGGAATTCCAAATACTGCAAAATCAGCACATTTACAGCAGTTTTCAAGGGGCAAAAGTACAAAAATGTATGTTCACCCCAGAAAACCATATATTTTTTGGAAAGTACACATTCTGACGAATCTAAAATGAGTATGTACGCCTTTCTACTCCAAAGTACCAAGCAGCAAAGCTTTCCTACATTTGGCAATTTTTATGACATTTCCGAAAATCACCTCAATACTCCAAATATGAATCATCGTATCTCCCACATATCATTATATACCAAGATAAAACACCCTAAATATGAAAGCCCAGGGTCCGCTGAACAGTTTGATGCCCAATATGCATAGGTACACCTAAGTATGTGGCGTATAAGGGCCCCAGAATGACGACATCCCCATATGAGTTATCCGTTCTGTAATTCCAAATACTTCAAAATCAGCACATTTACAGCATTTTTCAAGGAGCAAAAGTACAAAAATGTTTGTTCACCTCAGAAAACCATATATTTTTGGAAAGTACACATTCTGACAAATCTAAAATGGGTATGCACGTCTTTCTACTCCAAGGTACCAAGCCGCAAAGCTTTCCTACATTTGGCAATTTTTTTATGACATTTCCGAAAATCACCTAAATTTTGCAACTCTTAAGCATTGTATCTCCCATATATCATTATATACCAAGATAAAACACCCTAAATATGAAAGCCCAGGGTCCGCTGAACAGTTTAATGCCCAATATTCATAGGTACACCTAAGTATGTGGTGTATAAGGGGCCCCAGAACAAAGACAGTTCTGTAATTCCAAATACTGCAAAATCATCACATTTACAGCATTTTATGAGGGGCAAAGGTACAAAAAAATTCGCCTTTAGTGAGCATAGCACCCTGACTGCATATAATGTGCCGTAAGACCCCCTAACAGTACAAAGACCCCCCAAAGCCATATATTTTTGGAAAGAACACATTCTGCCGAGTAAAAATTTGCTAAAATTGTCTTTCTGCAAAGCAATGCTAAAGGCACCGGTAAAAAGATCTGGTGGAAAATGTACTAAAGGGCGAAGTGGCTGTCGCTCTAGTGAAAATTCGTCACAAATCCATTCCGCAGGGATATGGTGAATTATTAATAGGCATAGAGAACAATTTGCAATCAAAAGACTACATCGCTAACAGGTTTCGTGCCCTTTCGCCAGACGAGTGATCGTTAATCTGCAAATTCACTAAAGTGCGAATTTTCCATTACGTTACCACTTTCTATTATGCCTTTTTACATCTTTAATAAGTGACCACTTCAAGCTATTTCAGTAAAATCTCACATATATGACCTAGGCAGGAATGAACGGTAGTGAAACTACGCCAGCGTTCGTCTACCGGAAAAAGTGTAGTGGAGCCTTCTGAGGCAAAAAATTGCCCTTTGTTGAATTTCCCCCGTAGTTTTTTATGTGTCTAAAAAAAAAAAATAAGAAAATAAAGAAAAAAACTCCAAGCAGTACACTACCAAAGGTTTACCCTGGAATACTACACATAATTGTAAAGAATACATTATGACTAGTGGTGAGTGAATCTGACCTGTTTTGCTTAGACGTAAATTTACCAAAATGCATTGATTTCTATGAGCAAAATATTTTTTTGTTGTGAAAGGAAGCAAGACAAATTGTCTTTGTTGCGCAAAAAATTTTTTTCACCCATTGGAGTCTATGGGCATAATTTTTGCAGAGAAACTAATGGGTAAATATATCTTTGTACTACAAACTACCAAGTTGCAACTCTATCCTAAAATTTGTATTTTTTTATAAAAAAAGTGTGAAATATTTAGTTCTTCAACTGTAACGCCAAACGTGCCATTGTGGGTTAATTCCCGCCTTCCCCACTTCCACAAATTATAATATAATTATATATATAATTCCATATGGTCTGTCATTTAAGGTACTTCAAAATCAACACATTTACAGCATTTAATGAGGGGTAAAGCTTTAAAGAAGTACACTCACCAAAGAAAACCATATCATTTTGGAAATTACTCATTCCCCTGAATCTAAAATGGGTATGCATGTCTTTGTACTACAAAGTACCAAGCCGCAAACTATTCCTAAATTTGGTGATTTTGGTGACATTTCCAAAAATCACCTCAAAATTTCTACCCTGCAGCGTCGTATTACCCACATACTTTTAGGTATCAAGAGAAATCACCCCAAATATGAAATCCTAGTTTCCTCTGAACAGTTTGATGCCCAATATGTATAGGATATGTGGCATATACGGGCACCCAAATGAAGACACCCCATGCAAGCTATCAGTTCTGTCATTCTAGAAAACTATATATTTTTAGAAAGTACATATTCCCCCCAAATTCAAATTGGATATGCATGTCATTCTACTCCAAAGTACCAAGCCACAAAGCTTTCCTAAACTTGGTGATTTTGGTGACATTTCCAAGATAACAGACCCTAAATATGAATTCCAGGGGTCCGCTGAACAGTTTGATGTCCAATGTGTTTTGGTTTAACTAAGGGGACCCCAAGGTGAAGAAATCTCATATGATCTGTCATTTCAGGTACTTCAAAATCAACACATTTACAGCATTTAATGAGGGGTAAAGTTTTAAAGAAGTACACTCACCACAGAAAGCAATATAATTTTGGAAATTATTCATTCCCCTGAATCTAAAATGGGTAAATATATCTGTTTACTCCAAAGAACCAAGCCACAAAGCTTTCCTAGTGTTGGTGATTTTGGTGACCTCAATGCTTCCACTTTGCAGCATCTTATCTCCCACATATCATTAGTTACAAAGATAAAGCACCCTAAATATGAATGCCAGGGGCTAGATGAACAGTTTGATACCCAATTTGCATAGGTTTATCAAAGTACGTGGCATGTAAAGAACCCAAAATCTACCTTGTGTATTTGATGGCTTACATTTACTCAATTTATAAACATACTGTGGTAAAAGCTACAAAAAGTATGGTGTCCCCTGAAAATCATATGTTTTTGGAAAGTACATATTCTGACAAATCCAAATTGTATCTTTCTATTACCAAATTGCAAAGTTATGCTAAACACAGAATTTTTTATGACATTTCTGAAAAATCATCTAAAAATATTGCAATTTGCCGCATTTATCTCATTTATCAATTTCTTATATACAATGGGAAAGCACCCTAAATAAGGCTCTACTGGCCAGTTTGATGGTCAGTTTGCATAAATATACCAAAGCAGGTGGCATGCATGGACCAAAAATAAAATAGTGCATATGAATTTTCTCGGCTGCCAGTTCACCTTCTGTGAACAAAGCCCCTGGCTGCATATTATGTGTCATAAGGCCCTCTAAGGGGCAGATTTATCAAAGATCGAGCTGAATTTTCGAATGAAAAAAATTCGAATTTCAAGCTATGTTTTGTGTTTGGACTAGGGAATAGTCCAGATTCGATTCGAATTTGAAAATCGAAATTTATCATGTACTGTCTCTTTAAAAATTTGACGTTGAGCTTTTAGAAACTGTTTGGATTCAATTGATGGACTTTCAAAAATCTAAGGTTTTTTGGGGAAAACTTTGAAACGAATTTGATCGAATGCAATATTCCTTCAATTAGTACGATTCTAATTCAGCCAAATACAGACCTATTAGACCCAAAAAAAACTTTGATTTAAATTCCGCTGGTCTTTTTGAATCTGAATTTTTAAACATTTTTGAATTCAAAATTTGACCCTTGATAAATATGCCCCTAACTGTACAGACACCCTGTATTGAGAAGGGCTCTTGTTCAGTCTGTAGAGTGAACTCACACACAAGTAAAACAAACATAAGAGATTTATTGATACTTAGCTGAGGGACCCCTCCATAAAATGGCTCAGCAGCAATTCCAACATAACCAGGCACTCTGAAGTCCAGGCAGAAGTCAAAGAGCCTCCCCCCAAATGAAGCTTTATATATGTTTCACCCACACAGGATATAAGAAGATTTATACATTTTATCAGCTAGCATACTATATATGGTAAAAACTACACTTAGCATACTATATGGTGAAAATCAAGCATTAACCAGTGTCACATTCCTTGAATTGCCAAAAGCTCTAGATGCCATCTTTAAGGTGTTGTTCTATTCTCTCTATCTTCTGCTCTGTGACTCACTCATTTTCCTTACATTCCACCCCTTCATTCACAGAGAAGTATGATAGGAAATCAATTCAAAAGCATTGACACGTATGGGCAATAGCTGACGCTTGTCAGATATGGTATAGCCTTGATACATAAATCAGTTTCAGAATAATAGAAAAAGCTAAACATAAGCATAAAATAAATAATTGACCATCCTTAGCAATAGCTCTAGATTTTTTCTACAACAGTTTAACCTACTCAATGTGGCTTAGAATGACATCCCATTATTAGGGATGAAGGAACATGCACCCACTTGTTCAGAATTTCATGCCCCACCCTATCAAGATGCAAACCAAGTCCATATGAAATCATCAGTAATAAATAATTTGTGTCTTATTCTATGGAAAACTTTGTTTATCCACCAAATCTGTATCTTTTATAGTTCGTAGTCCAATAAGCAAGTCCTTTCATATGATTTTCCTTCCAATAATCCATCCATGAAGCATTAACCACTGAAGAGAAATTAAGAACAGTCCCTTAGTTCAGTCCATGTTAATGATGCCCCCCAACAATTAGATTCATTTTGCTGCTTTGCAGTCTGTATAAACATTTGTAGAATCAAGTTCTCTTGCCATAAACCAAACGTTATATCACATCAGAGCTCACAAATCATCAGAAAAGGTATAACCATGTTGCCAGCCATGTTTTTAGGATATTGACCTCTCTATTCATAGTAGGCTGGAAGATAAAAGAGGATTAGTATATTCTTCACACACATCCAAAAAGATGTTACATAACGCCCTGCACATATAATAGACAATTCTCCTAAACAGTTCTCCCGAATAAGTTCAGTTTCCCTTTTCACACTTTCATTATTAGTTTGAAACACACATTTACTCTCAGCAGTATATTCCATGATCCCATTATCCACCCATAACCATACCTTGTTCCACCCCCTGAGTGTATGAGTTGGAGCCAAAAGTTTTATCTGCTGTTTTAACAAACCATTAATGTATTCAGTTAAGATGATATAAGAAACACCCAATATACTCCTTGTTGAGAAGCCCAACCCAGTAAAATTAGTCCCATTGTCTATAGTGTTCCATATGCTCTAGAAAGTTTATGTAATGAATATCTTTTCTTCACTTTCTGACATACAGGGCATTGTTGCACAATGTCTTTAGCAAGTACAGTGATTAAAGGTATTCCTTTATGCTTTGCATAGTCCATAGCGCCTTGAACCACTCGATGTCCAGAGTGCTCATGTGTCCGTTGGCCTAAAATATGTATCACAGTCAAAGCTCTGAACACTGTCCATTCATCTGTATATATATTCAACAAACTTTGTGTTTCCTCCAGTACAGAAACTACTGCCATTAATTCAGCATATTGGCTAGATCCACCCACTCCAGTTGGATGGGCTGTAGGTTGGAAAGCAGCTGTAGTCCAGACGTGTTGTTGTCTGGCAGCAATAATAGTGGCAGATCTATCTGTAAACAAAATGAAGTCCTCCAATGTCACTGCTTCCTTTATGGTAGATGGAGAAAGTGTCAGTACTGGTTGCTCAAAGCTATCACATCCAAACTGTACTAATCCAGACAACTGCTGTGACACTTGAGATGATTCACTTGACACTCCCCCCCTTACTTGTACATACAATTTCCACTTCTGGAAAGTGAGTTTCTGTGCAAAAGCTGCACACGCGTTCATTTTATTACCATTTGCCCATCCAGATATTGCTAAATCAGTCCCGACTGTGACAGGTACATCCATAATAGTTCCTTCATCGGGTTGCAGGGCAGTGTACAGTACAAGGAATTGTTTTTCTTCCATAGCAGTTTGCAGGGCACTTGTGTCCTTTTCCCTTAACTGAAAAACAGTCTTTTTCCTTGTAACAAAGTAAATTGAACAAACAGTCAGTAGCACATAACGTATACAGTAACAAAACAGTCCAGTGATGTGCTGTGCCTCTATTATACAGTCCAAAACCAGTTGTGGAATAACTTTGATTGGGCCAGTCCATATAATAGTCACGAAAGTCATACTTTGAGCCAGTCCTTGATTTGTAACCAAACTGGTAAATCCATCAGTCACTTGTTCCACGACTGTTACCATTTCTTTCACTGATACGGCCAAAGGAGACTCTACTTTATCCACTTCTCTGTAATCAATGGTTAAAAGCCAAGGGCTATCTGTCTCTTTTACTGGCCACATTAGGGCACTGAATAGACTGACTACCAGTCTGAAAACGCCCACCTCCACCATCATCTCAGTTGCCATTGTTATCTCCTTTTGACCACCTGGAAAGTGGCATTGTTTCAGGTTCACATGGTTTGGTGGAGGTGATATGTGAATTGGAGTCCATTCAATGTTGTCATACACAATGGGCATTACAGCATTTATAGTGAAACTCTTGACTCCAACAATAAATGTTCCCAACCATATAACCACATTTTGTACCTTAAAAATATCCATTCCCACAATATTATCTGGTACTAAGGAAATGAAGATTTGTGCTTCAAAAATAAGACTTTTACCTAATTGCATTCCATCAGGTACAGCAACAGCAGCTTTGCCTCCCAACCCTTCAGTCATTGCAACTGCATTTTGTTGGTCTGGCTGAGCTGTACCTTTGAATGAGTTGTGTCCCTGCCAATATAAAGTGACTGGTATGTAAGGGCATGGATCCCCAGGTTTCATAGCATTGATTTTTGTTATAGCAGGCCCTGGGAATCTGCCACCCCTTCAGTCTACTGGCTGTGGCAACTGGCACCCCTTCCCTTCTGTGTGTTTCATGTCATTTAACAGATTCTTACACTCTGCATATGGCGATGTGGAGGGAAGAGTTAATGGGGTTGGGCTCAACTCCTCATCTAAATCAATCATAGGAGGAGCTGACAGAGTTAATTCCTCAACATCACTGAGGGCAACCTTTTTAGGTTTGGCTGTCCTCAATGTCCCCTTTGATGTTAGTTCCCTCCACATAGCGAACAGAATTTTAGTCTCCTTTCGATAAATAGTTTCTATTGGAACACCACTATTTAGCAAATCTAGAAACATTTGTCTGCGAGTAATTTTAACACGTGTATGTCCCTCCTGGCTCCCCTTAGATAAACTCCGTTGCTGTTTCCTTTCACTTCTGTCAACATTCATTTCTCCCATTTGACCCAAGAGCACAGCCGCATCATAAATTGTACTTCCTTCTTTTGCTTCTAAAGCACTCAACATAGTGAAAAGAGGGGCTTTTAACTGTTCTGGGGCTGTGATAAGCAATTTCCTTTTGATCAATGGTGTAAAAGCAGCCATGTCAGGACCCTCCCAGTCAACCACTACATGTCTCACCCCTCAGTCAGGTAAAGGATCAGGAGTGATACCAGACATACATCCTATTGCTCTCAGTCTCTGCATCCCCTCTGTTGTAACTTCCCAGGGGGTCTGGTCTATTAATTCATAGGGACTGTCTATAGTCTGTGCAATAGAATCCCTAATTAAATGCAATAAGGAAAATGTCCCAGTTGTGTTACGCCCACGTTTCATGTATAAACGCACATGGGGATCCTTGGCTACACTTCCTAAACCTACTGCTTCTCTGTCCGTCAGCATAATACCATCACCGCCTAAATCCCAGACACGTAAAACCCATTCCAGTAATCCCTCTCCAAACGTTTGTGTAAACTTTTGCCAAATTTCAGTTAATTCACTAGCTGGCCATGACCGAGTTTCCTCAGTTAACTTTTGCTCAGCTGACACATCCCCTCCCGATGTGGAATATGTGTGTTCTGCCTGCTGTCCACTTTTCTCCCTCACCTCTCTCTTTTGTCTATGAGTTACAATGGGTCTGACCTCACAAATGTCATCATCCATCTCCTCTTCAGACCCCGACCATTCATTCACCCCTTCCCAATCCTGAGAGGTTATCAAAGCCCGCACTTCTACGTGATTTCTAACGAGCTTCTGCTTCTTTCTCCTTCTTTTCCTATTAACAGTCTTTATAATATACTGTTCAAACTGTGCAGCTAACTGTTCCTTTTCTTGCTCTGCATTCTGACTGCATAACCTTAAGAGTTGCAATTGGTCTTTGACAGTTTGAAGTTGTAACTCTAAATCCTGTATCTGCTTAGTTTGTTGCTCTAACACTTGAAAACACAACCAACCTACCTCTGCAGCAGCTCTACTTTCCCTCTTATCATACTTTGAGAAGTCAAGATTCGCTACTACATACTTTGGGTTAGCCACCTCAATGGCGGGGGAGTACTTAGCACTTTCCCGGGCTACTGATATCCACTGTCCTGTGACAGACACCCAACTGGGCAATATCCCCGTTCTCTCACTAGTGCTTTTCCCCACCCCTTTCAGCCTTTTTATCCACAACATTTTTTTTAAGAATGTCTCCTATTCAAACAGTAATTACAAATACACAATACACAAAGTATCCCTACTATCCCCAGACCTAGACAAGGAAAAGAGGTAGAGTAGACACACAGAGTAGACAAACAGACACCGTCAGTAATCAAATTACAGACCCCACACTCCTGGTACCAAATGTATTGAGAAGGGCTCTTGTTCAGTCTGTAGAGTGATTAAACTGACACACACAAGTAAAGCAAACATAAGAGATTTATTGATACTTAGCTGAGGGACCCCTCCATAAAATGGCTCAGCAGCAATTCCAACATAACCAGGCACTCTGAAGTCCAGGCAGAAGTCAAAGAGCCTCCCCCCAAATGAAGCTTTATATATGTTTCACCCACACAGGATATAAGAAGATTTATACATTTTATCAGCTAGCATACTATATATGGTAAAAACTACACTTAGCATACTATATGGTGAAAATCAAGCATTAACCAGTGTCACATTCCTTGAATTGCCAAAAGCTCTAGATGCCATCTTTAAGGTGTTGTTCTATTCTCTCTATCTTCTGCTCTGTGACTCACTCATTTTCCTTACACACCCTGAAAAGAGTATATTCTTACTAATCCAAAATAGGTAAAGAGGTCTTTCTACACCAAATTGTCAAACTGCAAACCTTTACTAAAAACATGCAATGACCAATATAAAGTAGGGATAAAAATGCAATAAGGAAATGATAAAGATCAAGCAAAAAATGGGGGAGTGGCTAGCCTGCAAGCTAGATGGCAGCACGGTAGAGGAGCTCCACACAACACCGCACTGAATCTACCTAAATCTGCATTGAGACATGGGGAAAATGCACATATCAAAAGCCGACCGTGAAAAATCAACACATGGAAAAGAGTACACCGGCTGGCTCTGATTTTCAAGCAGCACACCTCTCAAAATTGCTCCCACACTGGAAGACACACCGGAGCTTAGTGTTCAGCAAGACCACAATACATTAGATAGTGAAGGAGAAGCAGATCTCCATAATACTTAAAAGCACTATGATGAAAGAGAACATCAAAAATCTCCTGTAGTCGGTTGACAAAATCAGGGCAGAGCTGCAAGAGATAAAGACAGACCTCTCCAATATGGCTGACAGGACACACACTGGAACAAAAGCAAGGTAATTTGCTGCACAGCCAAAAATACAAATTATAAAAAAAATAAAAAGCCCAAATAAAAGAAACTAAGAGACATATTAACGACATTGAGAATAGGCTGAGCAATATTTATGTCAGGTGGTACCTGAGTCAGTCTCTAGGGAGGTAATCCATACTGTCCTGCTACAGATCTTCAATAGTTTGCTCAGCAAAGAGGCACATACACAAATCAAAATTGATCAGGAGCACAGAGTTATCAAACCCAGAAATGCTCCGCCTGATGACCCCTAATATATATTATGCTGCCTTCATGATTTCCTACTAAAAGAGGAAATCTTAAGCAAAGCACAGACAGTAAATAAAATAACTTTTGAGGACAAAGCAATCTCCCTTTTTCAAGTCCTATCCAGGAACGCTGTAACCAAACAAAAGCAACCGAAACCCCTGACCGACGCACTCAAAGCAAATAATATCCAATACCGATGGGGCTTTCTGTTTAGCCTTATCATGACTAAAAATGGGCAGCAAATAACCCTCAGGACCTGATTGACACCAAGGACAGCCTTCTAAAGTTACAGTTGGAGGAAATTAATCTTCCAGGATGCATAGAGGATGATGCTGACTTTGCCCAAATGGACTTAGAGACATACTCGGATTGGAAATAGGTCCCAGCCCTGAAGAGAACACGCCGGACACATAAACACAGAATGAATCAGGACTACAACCTAACCCCTAAAAGGATCAAAAAATTACAATAATTTACTTTATCTGAGACCTTTACCTCTAAGTCTAGGCCACACGAGAGTCACTCAAATAAAAATTCTCCACAATTTTTTCTTTCTGCTGGCACTTGCTGGAGCTTATGCTTCCTTCCCGGGAGTTTGTCAGGGACCATCAAATATTCCCCAAGTGTGATACCAACAACCATACTCTAAAAGACGGGTATAGCTAATGTTAATGCTATATGTATACTGGCCCGATCAAGGCCAATTGAATTTACTTACCGAAAGAGCCTCCCAGTTGACTACGTTCATGGAAGGCCTGCTGATCATAGGGGGTGACATGAATATTACCATCAATTCACTTCAGGATACTTCCTCTGGTAAACTGAACATATCATACAAAATCCTGAAAAAGGTAAATCTATTTTACAAAACGTACAAGTAGTAGATACATGGAGAAGCCTCAACCCCAAGTTAAAGGACTACTCCCACTATGCAAAAGCTTATACAAGCTATGCTATACTAGACTATATATTAATGTCCCAAAATTGGTTACACTGCATGAGATCAGCAAATATTGGGTACATAGCAATTTCAGACCACGCACCCATCACTTTTTAAAATTTTAAATTCCCAACACCCTTAAGTCTGAGTATATTTTGAAATTTAATGAACATATACTCCTTAGCAACGACAACAGAGAGGTAACCAAGAAACACATAAAACACATTTTTGCAGACAATAACATACCTGAAATCAATCCAGGAATGCTCTGGGAAACACCTAAATGTGTCCTTGGAGGACACTAGATTGCTCGCTCTTCTAAAATAAAAAAGATAGAAACAAAGAAATTGAGACATTGATACATGACATCAACAAATTAGAAAAAACTCTTAAACCCTAGCAAAGCAAGTACAATGCCAATTAGAGGCCAAAAGAGATGCCCTAAAGGCAATGCTAGATAGAAGACATCAATAGTTGGAGCAGCGCACTCCTGGGTCTTTCAGAGAAATCGCTTGTTTCCAGATCAAAGGTAAAAAGTTATGTATTTTATTTTACAGATAGCGTCTGAGGTCTAATTTGATTACACCTCAGGACTATTCGATATAAGAAAATATAACACACATTTAGGAACTAAACAAAAAGTTACTGGTCTTTTAAGCCAAAGACAATCTTAAAGGGCTGATGTAAGTTACACTGAAAAGTGACATTTTTATATGTACCACCCTTACCCTACCCCCTCCCTTTCTTTCTGTTAGTCCCTTCCTATAACTGTTGGAAAATTAAAGAATTTACAAAATGTGTCACTGTGGGCATACACTTATGGGGTCCTGAGATGGGTCTATCCAACCATTATCTACCTGAATATCAGGATTCTAGCCCTGAAGACCCATGAAGACTTGGACCCGAGAGCCAAACGATTGGATCAACCCAATATTGCCAACCTTATGGTGAGCATGTAGGGGAAAGACCCACTTATCAACCTCACCGAAGAAGAGTATCTTTCAGTGTATGGTGACCATTATGGCAGTGAAAGCGTAAAGCTGAGAATTATTTTGTTTTTATGTAGGGGTCTGATAAAAAAAAAAAACCTTTAAAAGGCTGGTACTGCAACTGCATATTTCTGCAGAGTGAGGCACAACCCATTTCATGTTATTCTAAGAGCCTCAAGGCACAAGAAAGCAGATAAGATGCAACATGGAAAAAAGTACTTTCCCACCTTGATCTTGGACTGTACTGTCCTACAGCATTATATTATAGTGCTATAATGGTTATAAAGATACAGTCTTGGTGAAAGATATTGGATCTGTTATCCGGAAACCGGTTATCCAGAAAGCTTTGAATTACAGAAAGGCTGTCTTCGATGGACTCCATTTTATACAATTAATCCGAATTTTTAATAATTATTTCTTTTTTCTCTGTAATTATAAAACAGTAGCTTGTACTTTATCTCAACTAAGGTCTAATTAGTCCTTATGGAAAGCAAAACCAGTCTATTGGGTTAACTTAATGTTTACATGGTTTTCTGGTAGACAAGGTATGAAGATCCAAATTACGGAATGATCCTTTATCTGAAAAACTGCACGTCCCGAGCATTCTGGATAACAGGTCCCATATCTGTACATGTATGGGATCTGTTATCCAGAATAACATTATTCTGAAAACTACAAATTACGGGGGGGCTATTTCCCATATACTCCATTTTAATAAAATCTGATTTTTAAAAATGTTCTTTTTCTTAGTAATAATAAAACAGTACCTTGTAATTGACCCAAGCAACGTTATAATTAATCCTTCATGGAGGCAAAACAATCCTACTGGGTTTAATTAATGTTTAAATTACTTTTTACTAGACTAGGTCACTTATCCGAAAACCTAAGGTCCCAATTGTTCTGGATAGCAGGTCCACCTGTATAATAATTTAGAATTTTTATTACCTAGATTAAATAAAGGGTTGCTTTATTCCCCCCCCCCCAACACACAGACATGTAATGCTTATGTTTGGTGCCTTTAGGTGTTGAGGAAAAAACATTGTTTACTATCCTTTGTTTATGCAGAATGTGACAAGCTTCGGCGGGATGGCTGTCGCAGTTCACATTACTACTCCCAGGGACCAACATTCTCCTCAACACCCAGCATGGTTTCCACAACCTATCAGGAAGAAGAAGATACACTTGAACAAAAGGTAACTTCATGCTTGATGTTTTGTTGCTTTTTCTTAAAAAGCACCATTCAACTGTAATTTTTTAAAGAGGAAGGAAACCCAAATATAATAATTTGGTGTGGTTGAAAACAATTACCCTTGCTGTTCTATTACTTGCTACTAGTGACCCAATGCTATCTCTTCATTGGCTGTTGCACTGTAGGGTGTGTTTATTAATCTGAGCTAAGAAGAACTGAGCATGCTCATAAGGTCAACAGCCAAAGCAAATTCCTGAGGGAGGGGCTGAGGGGGTTAGAGGAGGATAAAGATATCTAAGTGATTAAGGGGATGCTGCAGTCTTACTGTTAACCTTTCAATAACCAGAGTGGCAGTTATCTAAAGATTACAAAGAGGCTGTTCACTGATTACATTTTTGTGGAGGGGGTTTACATGTCCTTTAAGAGATATTTCAGCACTGTTTTTGTAATATAGTTTTTTAAATATGTCCATTGGAATTGTACTTGCCAGCACAAGTTTGCATTTAGTCTCCAGAAAATAATAAAGTTTGTGGGCTGCTAGGTAACACAGACTGACAGGGTTTCTCCATGGAGTTAAAACATGAATTAATTAATTTAAAAAAAAAAAAAAATATATATATATATATATATATATATATATATATATATATATATATATATATATATATATATATATATATATTTTTTTTTTTTTTAATCTTCTTAAAGAAAAACTAAAGCTTAACAAAAAGTAGGCAAGAAATTCTGCAAATTATAAGCCAGATTCAATTTAGTGAGAAAAAGATTTATCACATGAATAGTCATGAACGAGGTTCAATTTCACATGCAATTTGATTGAGAAAAACTCATCTCACAGTTTATCACATGAAAAATCTAGGTGAAAAACTAAATTAGGAGACAAGTTTTTTCTCGTCCATGAGTTTTCACGTGATAAACCGTGAAATAATTTTCTCACTAAATTTAATCTGGCCCTGTGTTTGACATTATGTACAAGCCCAGGATGACCATAGATCTGTGAATCCAAAGATGTCCCCAGTAGCTTCTCATCTTCTTTGCTGCTGATTCACAGCACATGCTCTGTGCTGATGTAAGTTACCTGAGCTTAGGGATCGACAAAATATATACTACATATACAGAATAGTCCGTTTCTCATTGCATGGCAGCTCAGAAAGCAGTGCAGTTGCAGCTTCTCAACAGCTGCCGAGACTACACTGAGCATGCGAGTGTCACAGACACTCCCATCAAAATCCAAAATGGTAGCCCCCTGTGCACAACTTTGAAGGCCTGAATCATTACTGTAATACAGATTCTTTCTTTCTTACAGAAACTTTAGGCTATTGCTTTAATTTCAGTATGTAAAATATGTAATTTCAGTCACTATTTGCCAGTGGCATACAGGGGGGCAGACAATTACTTTCACTTTCCATTCAGCACTTCCTAGATGTGGTATTTCTGTTAGAAGGGATGACACCCAGTGTTTAGTTACAATTAACCCTAAAGGTGCCTAATACTTTTACTCTCTCCCTTTTACAGTACTACACACTGCTCTAGTGTTCCTTTGTGGTACAATTTACTGATATCATATCACATAAACCTAAGTGGACCTCCACCAAATAGCAGCAATTCCTACTCACAAACCAAGGGTATCAACATGCACATAGTTTGAATCCCTGTTCTGGTTTAGCTCAGGCTCCGCACCAGTCTCCTACTCGAAAGCATGGGAAGAGATGGAAACCGAAAATAGTATAGTCCCGTTTTATTAAAACAATTTTTTAAAAACGCAAAAACCGGAACCGGAAGTGACGAACATCGCGATTGGAGAAGACTTTGTTTTAAAAAGGGACATGGAAGCTTTTTTAAAAAAAAAAAACATTTTTAGCCTCTGAGGAAGCCAGGAACACTGGTGAAACGCATTAGGCAACAAGGACACATGACATAAGGGCTGCAGACTATACCACGGAGTGGACACCAAGAGAGCCGGCAAAACCACCCCTGGAAGAGCGCCCTATGTGGACTATGTGCGATTATTTGATATCAGAAACGTGAGTGCAATTGTTTTTAAAAAATGTTTTTAATAAAACGGGACTATACTATTTTCGGTTTCCATCTCTTCCCATGCTTTCGAGTAGGAGACTGGTGCGGAGCCTGAGCTAAACCAGAACAGGGATTCAAACTACGTGCATGTTCATACCCTTGGTTTGTGAGTAGGAATTGCTGCTATTTGGTGGAGGTCCACTAAGGTTTATGTGATATGATATCAGTAAATTGTACCACAAAGGAACACTAGAGCAGTGTGTGTAGTACTGTAAAAGGGAGAGAGTAAAAGTATTAGGCACCTTTAGGGTTAATTGTAACTAAACACTGGGTGTCATCCCTTCTAACAGAAATACTGCACCATATTGGTTTCTAAACTTCTGTTGCCACAGGCGCTGGTCTTGCTTTTGCATATTTTGGATTCTTCTTGGACAGTGGAGAGACTGAAAAGACCGGCAAGAAAGAAAACCTAAAAGACTAACTTTTCCAAAAAAAATCTTTGTTTTATTTACTTCCTAGATGTCACTGCTCTCCCTACATTCCCCCGTTCTCTTTACCGTTTAATTGTGTAACCAGGGCAAGGAAATGGACATCGGGTCCCCCATTCTGGTGCATAAACAAGATTCTGAGATGGTGCAAGACTTGCCTTAATAAAACTGTCCACAAAATGGCTGCTTCCTGCTTGCTATAATTATGAATTCCCAGACTGAAGGAAACAAGATTCAAATAATTTATATAGTGTAATTAAAGTTCATTTTGCTTGACTAATGTGATAAAATAGGATTTGGAATGTTTTTTTTTGGGTGACGGGTTCCCTTTAAAAGAATGCAAATAATGAATATTTTTCATCTGAAAACTGCTTCATAAATAGAAAAGTGATGAATATATATATATATATATATAATTCTTAAAGGATCATTTAAAGATGATAATGAATGCACTATTCTTGAGCAGATGAAAACTGTCATGTGCCTGGCATGCATCCCAAGCAAGAGCTTTTATTCATGCAGCAGGGCTGCAAAGGCAATCATTTGGCCCTGCTAAATAAAGCACATTTAAGCTGCTGATGTGGCTTCTTGTGTTCTCTGCTTATGGGCCTTTTCAAACAACCTCCCCGACATACTGTATATCCAGCAGAAAAGCAGCAAGATATCTATCTCTTGACAAAGCTGCATTTTCCAGCGAAACAGCTGTCGAGGTTGGGTGATGTGAGTGCAGGAGGGGGCCCTCTCTTCATATGTGGCGGAATGATTTAGGACAAGTCGACGCTGCGACTGTGTTTGCATGGAACAGCGAGGTTGAATGAAGCAGCATTGGGTATCGGATAACATGACTTCAAAGCTTGAACCAAGAGTCTAAAGTGGAGCGTTATTACAGCTAAGTAGCAAATTTATTAACCCTGTGAAGATGCCACACATTGTTTAACTTGTCACATTGTTAAAGGGACATCATTTATGCTCCATATTGATACATTGAGCAATAGCCACGTGGCAGAATATTCACTCAGCTCACACATTATGCTGCTGATATTGTTTTTACCAATCACCTCCAACATTTAATGCTGTCCTCACAAGTACTTTTCAGTCGCCCTCATAGACTCTGTCCATCCTAACTTGGCACATTTGATCTTCCCTTGGGTTAGGAAACAGGATCACCACAAGGGATCCGAATATTTAAACATGCCTAGGATTTTATAAATTTATTACAGGTTATTTTTTACAATCTAAACAACATGGGACACTAACTGCAGTTTTGGACTTACGAATATATATGTTGAAATTTTGACATCTCTATTGACATCCTCATGGTCCTTTATTATTATTTTTTTCTGAATTACAGTACATTTTGATATGCACATTACTTGAATTAAGCTCTATAGAGTGCTATAACTAAAATAGGAGGGGCCCCTTCTTTTACTTAACAGCTTCAATTGGTTTTAAGTGTTTTTATTTGTATTGTGATTCCCTGGCATGGTTGTCTAATAAACATTGCCTTTTTATTCATACACATGTTGATACAAATATTTAAGTAGTACTCAGCCGGTATAAATCCTTTTTTTTTTTATATAACTTTTGGTTTGATATACCCTTACAGTTGTGGAGATACTCTTTTGGCAATTCCCAGCACATATATTATTGGATTGTTGCTCAGTTTACCAATAGAATTTCGTTCATATCTATTAATCACATTTGAAAATCTCCTCATTGGCACTAGATATGGGCAATCTCCGGACAAGCCTGTATAGGCCTCAGTTATGATCCGATCTAGAACTTTATGGAGCCTATTAATCATGCTGTGTAAAAAGTAGTTTGAAGTATTATCGGTGATGTTGCCCAGTGCAACCAATCAACACTTCGATTTCAACAGTTAGAAAACAAAAGCAAACATCTGATTGGTTGCTATGAGCAACATTACTGCTAATGCTCCACTCCTTTTTACACAACATGAGCATGTTGTAAGTTACAACATTGTCCTATAAAATATAAACACTTGGAAACCAATGAGCTCTATCAAGGAATCCAGCATTAATAAATGTTGTATTAAGAAATGCGATCAGCTACTGGAAATTGCAAAGTTCATAATATAGATATCGGACCTGTTATCTAGATGCTCATGGGCTTTTTATTAGTTTGCATCTGCATACCTTAAATCTACTAAAAAAAATTTGAACATTAAATAAATCCAATAGGGTTGTTTTGCCTCCAATAAAAATTAATTATATCTTAGTTTGGATCCAGTAAAATGGACTGTTTTATTATTACAGAGAAAAGGGAAATCACAAAAATTTGAATAATTTGTTTATAATGGAATCTATGGGAGTTAGCTGTACTGGCCTCACTGAATGTCCTATCCAATTATCCAGCAAACTTAACACCTTTGCATAACAACTCTCGGACCACAAAGTGATGTTATTTACATTTTAAGAAATGACAGCAGTATTTTAACCCTTTCCCTGCCAAGAACGTAGCTCCTACGTTATTTTAAAAAAAGGCTGCAAGTGCCAAGAACGTAGGAGCTACATTCTTTCTTTAATCAGCTGCCTCTCTGCACTCCTGCAAAAATCAAAGTGCAGAGAGGTTCTCCTGGCCCCTCCACCCCCTAAACAACTAGCCTAGGGGGCTGCCAGTCGGGTCCTGTGCTGCGATTGTCGCAGGACCCGACTTCTTACCTGATCCTGTGTGCTGAATGCTGCTCCCACTGTGCTGCTTCTTCCTGGACCGACCTCGTGTGAAGCTCCGCCCACGCACTTCCTGCTGTTGATCTCTGCGATCCTGGAGTGTGCAGATCTGCTTCTGATCCCTTCTTCTCCAAAAAACTGTAAGTGCCCTTCTATTTACACAGTTACACACACACATACATGCAGTCACACATACATACATGCATTTACACATACACAGCACACATAACTAAAGGTAGATTTTTTTTTGAATTTACTGGCTTTTTATGTATTTTACAGAGTCACATACAGATATACACACACTTATACACTTGTCAGAGCTGTACACACATGTATACACAAACACACACATGTATACACAGACACACACTTATAGGATCTTTGTTAGTTTTTTTTTTTTTTTTTTAGTTCTTCAGTTTACCAGTTTCCTTCTTGTTATTCCCTAAAAAACTGTTGCTTTACCAGTGTGACTAGTGGATCAAGCATTTTGACCACCAACCACACCGTTGGATCAGTTATTTTGTTATTTTATTGATTTGCCTAATTGTATTTGATTTTTGGGATTTTTATGCTTTCATTGTTGTTCCTTACATTTTTTTTAGCGTCATTTGCTCTTTGATCATTTGGAGTACAAACACATTTTTAGCAAATTTGGGTTAGTCAGAATGTGTACTTTCCAAATATATGGTTTTGGGGGTCCATGTGCCGTTAGGAGGGTCTTGTGGCACACAATGTGCAGTCAAAGGTCTTTGTTCACAGAAGGCGAATCGGCAGCCGAGAAAATTCATATGCACTATTTGTATTTGGGGTCCGCACATGCCAGCTGCTTTGGTATATCTATGCATATTGGGCATCAAACTGTTCAGTAGACCCTTGGCATCAATATTTAGGGTGTTTTACAATTGTATGTAAGAAATTGGGTGAGAAAAATGCAGCCAATTACAATATTTTTAGGTGATTTTTTAGAAATGTCATAAAAACCACAGCATTTAGCGTAGCTTTGCAGTATGGTACTTTGGAGTACAAAGACGTGCATACCCAATTTGTATTCGGGGGAATGTGTACTTTCCAAAAAATATATGGTGTTCTGGGGTGAAATTACTCTTTTCTAACTTTGCCCCTCTCAAAATGATGTAAATGGGTTGCTTTTGCGGTACCTGAAATGACAGACCATATGGGGGGGTCTTCGTTTTGGGGCCCCTGTATGCCACGTGCTTGGGTACACCTATATATATTGGGCATCAAACTGTTCAGAGGACCCCATGCTTTCATATTCGGGGTGATTTCTCTTGATACCTAAAAGTATGTGGGTAATACGATGCTGCAAGGTAGAAATTTTGAGGTGATTTTTGGAAATGTCAGCAAAATCACCAAATTTAGGAATGGTTTGCGGCTTGGTACTTTGGAGTACAAAGATATGCATACCCAATTTAGATTCGTGAGAATGTGTACTTTCCGAAAATATATGGTTTTCTGGGGTGAACTTACTTTTTTCTACTTTTGACCCCCCCAAAACAATGTAAATGTGTTGATTTAGCTGTACCTGAAATGACAGACCATATGGGGGTCTTCGTTTTGGGGCCCCTGTATGCCACGTGCTTGGGTACACCTATATATATTGGGCATCAAACTGTTCAGAGGACCCCATGCTTTCATATTCGGGGTGATTTCTCTTGATACCTAAAAGTATGTGGGTAATACGATGCTGCAAGGTAGAAATTTTGAGGTGATTTTTGGAAATGTCAGCAAAATCACCAAATTTAGGAATGGTTTGCGGCTTGGTACTTTGGAGTACAAAGATATGCATACCCAATTTAGATTCGTGAGAATGTGTACTTTCCGAAAATATATGGTTTTCTGGGGTGAACTTACTTTTTTCTACTTTTGACCCCCCCAAAACAATGTAAATGTGTTGATTTAGCTGTACCTGAAATGACAGACCATATGGGGGTCTTCCTTTTGGGGCCCCTGTATGCCACGTGCTTGGGTACACCTATACATATTGGGCATCAAACTGTTCAGAGGATCCTAGGCTTTCATATTTGGGGTGATTTCTCTTGATACCTAAAAGTATGTGTGTAATACGATGCTGCAGGGTAGAAATTTTGAGGTGATTTTTGGAAATGTCACCAAAATCACCAAATTTAGGAATGGTTTGCGGCTTGGTACTTTGGAGTACAAAGACATGCATACCCAATTTAGATTCATGGGAATGTGTACTTTCCGAAAATATATGGTTTTCTGGGGTGAACCTACTTTTTTCTACTTTTGCCCCCCCCCAAAACAATGTAAATGTGTTGATTTTGCAGTATCTGGAATGACAGACCATATGGGGGTCTTCCTTTTGGGGCCCCTGTATGCCGCGTGCTTGGGTACACCTATACATATTGGGCATCAAACTGTTCAGAGGACCCTAGACTTTCATATTTGGGGTGATTTCTGATGATACCTAAAAGTATGTGGGTAATACGATGCTGCAGGGTAGAAATTTTGAGGTGATTTTTGGAAATGTCAGCAAAATCACCAAATTTAGGAATGGTTTGCGGCTTGGTACTTTGGAGTACAAAGACATGCATACCCAATTTAGATCCGTGGGAATGTGTACTTTCCGAAAATATATGGTTTTCTGGGGTGAACTTACTTTTTTCTACATTTGCCCCCCTCAAAACAATGTAAATGTGTTGATTTTGCAGTACCTGAAATGACAGACCATATGGGGGTCTTCGTTTTGGGGCCCCTATACGCCACGTGCTTGGGTACACCTATACATATTGGGCATCAAACTGTTCAGAGGACCCCAGGCTTTCATATTTGGGGTGATTTGTCTTGATACCTAAAAGTATGTGGGTAATACGATGCTGCAGGGTCGAAATTTTGAAGTCATTTTTGGAAATGTCCCCAAAATCACCAAATTTAGGAATGGTTTGCGGCTTGGTACTTTGGAGTAAAAAGACATGCATACCCAATTTAGATCCGTGGGAATGTGTACTTTCCGAAAATATATGGTTTTCTGGGGTGAACTTACTTTTTTCTATATTTGCCCCCCTCAAAACAATGTAAATGTGTTGATTTTGCAGTACCTGAAATGACAGACCATATGGGGGTCTTCGTTTTGGGGCCCCTATACGCCACGTGCTTGGGTACACCTATACATATTGGGCATCAAACTGTTCAGAGGACCCTAGGCTTTCATATTTGGGGTGATTTCTCTTGATACCTAAAAGTATGTGGGTAATACGATGCTGCAGAGTAGATATTTTAAGGTGATTTTTGGAAATGTCACCAAAATCACCAAATTTAGGAATGGTTTGCGGCTTGGTACTTTGGTGTAGAAAGACATGCATACCCAATTTGGATTCGTGGGAATGTGTACTTTTCGAAAATATATGGTTTTCTGGGGTGAACTTACTGTTTTCTACTTTTGCCCCCCCCCCCAAAACGATGTAAATGTGTTGCTTTTGCAGTAACTGAAATGACAGAATATATGGGGGTCTTCCTTTTGGGGCCCCTGTATGCCACGTGCTTGGGTACACCTATACATATCGGGCATCAAACTGTTCAGAGGACCCTAGGCTTTCATATTTGGGGTGATTTGTCTTGATACCTAAAAGTATGTGGGAAATACGATGCTGCAGGTAGACATTTTTAAGTGATTTTTGGAAATGTCACCAAAATCACCAAATGTAGGAATGATTTGCGGCTTGGTACTTTGGAGTACAAAGACATGCATACCCAATTTAGATTCGTGGCAATGTGTTCTTTCCGAAAATATATGGTTTTCTGGGGTGAACTTACTTTTTTCTACATTTGCCCCCCCTCAAAATGATGTAAATGTGTTGATTTTGAAGTATCTGAAATGACAGACCATATGGGGGTCTTCCTTTTCAGGCCCCTATATGCCACTTGCTTGGGTACACCTATACATATTGGGCATCAAACTGTTCAGAGGACCCTAGGCTTTCATATTTGGGGTGATTTCTCTTGATACCTAAAAGTATGTGGGTAATACGATGCTGCAGGGTAGAAATTTTTAGGTGATTTTTGGAAATGTCGCCAAAATCACCAAATTTAGGAATGGTTTGCTGCTTGGTACTTTGGTGTAGAAAGACATGCATACCCAATTTGGATTCAGGGGAATGTGTACTTTCCGAAAATATATGTTTTTTTGGGGTGAACGTACTTTTTTCTACCTTTGCCGCCCCCCAAAACGATGTAAATGTGTTGATTTTGCAGTATCTGAAATGACAGAACAAACGGGGGGTCTTCCTTTTGGGGCCTCCTATGCCACGTGCTTGGGTACATCTATTCATATTGGGCATCAAACTGTTCAGTGGACCCAGAATTTTATATTTGGGGTGTTTTACATTGATACCTAATGATGTGTGGGAGATATGTAGCTGTAGAGTGGAAGCTTTGAGGTCATTTTTCAAAAAATTCACCAATTTCTATAAAACATTATAACTTTAGGAAACAATTGCAACTTGGTGGTTTGGAGTACAAAGATATTTCTACCCATTTTTGATTCACCAGAATCTGTTCTTTCTAGTAATGGGTAGTTTTCTAGGGTAAACTTACTGTTAGGCTAAGGCCACACTAGGCGATAGCGCCGCGATTTGACTCGCGGCGACTTTTCGCCGCGACTTTTAATCCGCAATCGCTGGGGAAACTTTTGCGCTGGCGTCTATGGGGAATCGCGGCGTAAAAACACACGCGGCGATCTTTTTTCTATTGTCGCTCGAAATCGCCTAGCGAGGCAATTTCGAGCGACAGTAGAAAAAAGATCGTCGCGTGTGTTTTTACGCTGGCGATTTTTCGCGATTCCCCATAGACGCCAGCGCAAAAGTTTCCCCAGCGATTGCGGATTAAAAGTCGCGGCGAAAAGTCGCCGCGAGTCAAATCGCGGCGCTATCGCCTAGTGTGGCCCTAGCCTTAGCGGAATGTTTGGCCTTGAAATCAAAAGTATGCTGTTTGGGGAGTGTTGCTTTGGAAATTTGGTTGTGTACTGCTTGTAGATTTTGAGCTATACAAGTGAGAAATCTCCATAAAACTATATATATTTGGTATTGTCGCGTTCAGGAGACATAGACCTTTCTAAATCGGCTGTGTTCTCGTACATAAAATGAATGATGTTTCTGATATATGTGATTGTTCTTCGTGCAACATGATTTTTTTCATTTTATTTGACACTTAGAATCCAATATTTTTTTACAGGAAGTAGAATTACACCAAAATTCTTGCATATTGTGAAAGTTCAGGTTGTCCTGAAAAAAACAATATATTGTTTTCCTGGGTAAACTAAAAGACCGCCCCAGGAAAGGCCCTTAAAGTGAAAGAGTGCAAAATATCTAAAAACTGCTTGGCAGTAGATGTTCGCATCTAGGACAAAACGGCTGGCAGGGAAAGGGTTAAACATGGCTATTAATCATAAGCAGCATCAAGCTAGATGGATGTGCAATAACACTTTTAATCTAACAAATATAGGGTATAATTTCCTAGACACGCATTACAGAGTAACTACAAAACAAAATAACTTACAGGGAATGCCTTCAATGAGTTAATTTAGGAAGCCTCAAGACTGTAACGGTCTGCAGATTAAGTAAATTAACTGCCAATATTGGCCTTACTTCCTTATACTCTTCCTTCGTGTTACACCGACTTCATGACACATGCAACGGCTGAGCTAGTAATTATAGATTGGGAACACCAAACATGTAAACTATAAATGGCAGTGTTATGTTACACACAACTTGTCTTTTTATTATTGTTTTTGTTGTGTTCTGCATCGTTCTATACTTGTCCTTCACCTCTCCCAGTAGTCCAGGAAGTTGCTTTGACCCTTATCCCCCCCTCCCATCTTCAACAGTTTTGAGTGTTCCGTTAGCAGCCATCTTGGGTGCTCTTCGACTGACTATCCAACCCTGGTTAAGAAAATCTATGTATGGGAGTTTTTTCATCAGTTTTTGGAATAAACTACAGCAAATCTGTCTACTCGTGTCAGTCAAGGGGAATTCCCCTTGATAAAGTCTATAGGGTCGAAACATTGGGGTGTTCTCATCATTGGCAAGTGTATCTGCTCCCTGTGGTTTGTCCCTTTTGCCTTGATCTTGTAACTTTCTAGTATGTATATATTTGTATTAAGACTGTTGTGCATAATATACCAGTTTGTCTGATGTATATCTGTTTTCTATACACTATATAAAAGTGAATTTTTAAAATACCATCTTTGTTTACTAAGTATTATTTTCTTTATTGAGTGTGCATCCCCTCTCTATTCTGTTAAGGATACCTCAGAAAATGTATGTCAAAAACCACAGCTCACAGATGTACAACCCGGCACCAGCTTGCCAGGGCAAAGTGTGGGATCCAAAAGGAAGATCATACCTACTATTAAATTAAAGGAAAATGTTGAAGCTACTAAAGAGCAATTCTCAGATAATCTTACTGAGCTATGGAACAAATCGGTAAACTGCATGTCTGTGGTTAGTGAACCTGACCAGGAAATACTGTACCTAGAGGGCGCTCTTAAAGGTCCAAATATTTGCTTTGAAAATGATCAGAGAGTATTAAATATTAATCTTTCTTAAAGAGCACCAACACAGAGGATTCTCTAGAATAATTAAGTAGAATCAGCTTTATACAAGAGACCAAGATGAAGGCTCAAGCAAAAATCACACATCAGGATGACGCCACATCTCATGTTTCTTCTAGACACACAAAAAGCTCTTCCAGATCTTCACATTCTATGTCTTCCACTCTCAGTGAGCAACTACTCAAAGCTTGTGCTGATTTAGAAACTGCTAAAATAGAGGCTGACTTTGCTAGAAAGGGAGCTACCCTTAAAGCAGAAATGGAAGCATAAACTGCTTGTCAAAAGGCAGAAACTGCTCATCGAAAGGCAAAAGCTGCAACAAACTGGAGGTGCCCCTTGCATGGGCAGTCATCTACCTTTTATCAACAACACTGCTGCTGATACATACCCCACAATGATAATAGAATATAAAACTATTCCTAAGCTGAATGCCTCTGCATCACCTTACTTAATTCAACACTAATATGCCAGACAGGGTTCGCTTTCCTCAGATTGCAGCTCCTTGTGCAAAGCCTGAGAGAGCTGAAATATTAGACATCGGCAAGTTCATGGCTCGCCACAAACTCATCAGCCTTTCAAAGTTTGATGACCGACCAGAAACCTACAGGGACTGGAAGAGTACATTTGAGGCCACCATAGCAGATGTTGTTCCTGCCACTACTTCTCTCAGCAAAAGCAATCAGGGTGAGAGAATTGAAACCCCAAATCGGCAATGCCCTATCCACAGAATGCCTCATCCTCTAAAAAAGTGTTGTGGCTTCAGAGCAAAACCATTGCAGTAACGCTAGAAACTCCTAAAGAAATTTGCCATCTGCTACAAGTGTTGTGCCTCTGTGGAACATCTTGCCAAGGACTGCACAGCCGTTATTAAATGTTTAGAGTGTAATAGTGGCAAACGTGAACGTGTCGTCCCTTCATCCACAATCCTCTCCAGTGCTAACTTCAAACACTTCTCCCCAGGGAAATCATGGTGGGGATAGCTTAAATCAAACCTCGGCTTCAAATTCACTGTCCACTTTATGTACTGAAGTCTGTGGAGAAGGAGTATATGGCACGTCCTGTGCCAAGATATGCTTAGTTAATGTGTATCTTAAAGGACAGCCTGAAAAGACACTTAAACTCTACGCCATTCTTGATGATCAAAGCTGGCACGAACCAAGTTCTTTAACTTATTTAACATAAATGGAGATGCATAACCATATACTCTTGGCACCTGTGCAGGTATTTCTTAAGTGGCTGGAAGAAGAGCTTATTGCTTTATGATAGCATCTCTAGGTGACAAGATAGAGCTTCCTTTGCCTACACTGGTTGAATGCAACTGTATACCGTCCAACAGAGAAGAAATTCCTACACTCAAAGTTGCTCTTAATCACCCTCACTTAAGGAGCATAGCCAACTGCATATCAGTCTTTGACACGAATGCTGACATTCTTCTTTTGCTTTGTAGAGATATCTTGAGTGTCTTCAGAGTACACAAGGTACGCTAGCAACGCAATGGACCTCATGATGGTCCTTATGCCCAACGCCTTGACATGGTCATCATAGGAAATGTCTGTATAAATGGTAAGAAGAACTCCACTAACGTTACTTCTTACAAAACTCGTGTACTCCCAAAAGTACTGATTTTGAACTATGTTCACATGTGTGAAAAACTTAAAAGCAACACTGAGTTTCAGCACATCACACAGAGTATTGTGAATTCTCACCAGTCTCAGGGAGACACTCTCAGTAGCACTGTGTTCAAATCGACCAGCAAAATAGTGCTCACAACTGAGGATAGAGAATTTCCTCAGGAGAAGTCCAACAGCTGGGTAGCTCCAAAGGCAACATTTGCCTGAAAATAGGCAACAAGCAATCTCTAGATTAATTTCCTGGAAATTCCCATCAAACAGGATGTAACGGTTGGCACCCTAAATCTAGAACCGATGCCAAGCACCCTGCTCTCGGCTTGTGCTTCTGCCTGTAGCAGCCGCCTTTGGCTTCGGGAGGAGCCCTCTGCTACTCAGATGCCGCCAGGTTTTAAAACGAGAGGTGCAAGGTGAGGGATTCTAGAAAAGCAGAGGGGCACAACTGTAAACTAGAGTCTTTGGGCAGAAGGTCACTGTACAAGCAAAATCGCAGTCAGATCAGGCTGGGTCGAGGCAGGCAGAGAATAAGCGTGGTCAGTCAGGCAAGGGTCAAACCGGGAGATCAATTAGAAGGGAATTAGCAGAAGAGGTAGTCGGTATTCGGGCAAGGGTCAGGATCCAGAGGTCAGAATAGTCAAAAGCCAGGCAGGGGTCAAAACAGGAATCAATCAGAATCAGGAACAGGATCAAACAGATAGCACAAGGCTCAAAAGCACCACAGGATAAACCTATTACAGGCAATGAGCGAAAGAATGGGATCCCTTTAAATACCCTTTCGAATTTCACGTCATTGCGCGCCTTTGGCGTGATGACGTCAGTGCGCCCACGTCAATATTACAAGCGAGACACGGGCGCGCCCTAAGTTGTCACAATAGCGGCCGAAGAGGAGCGGCGGGTGTCCCCACCGCACCACTGGGCCACCAGGGTGAGTTTCTTTTCTCACACAGGAAACCAGAAATTAGTACATTTTATAGGCTTCATGCAAAATGTGCTGAACCTGCACCACCATCAAAGAAAGGAGAAGAATGTTGGTTCCTCTCATACTTTGGCATTTACCTCCCTCATAAATCAGGTCAGAGCAGGGTAGCATTTGACCCTAGAACTCAGTATGAAGTTCTGTCATTGTATAACATTCTCCTCTTGGACACAACTTATAGCCTTATAGGGATTCTTATCCTCTTCATACAAGAACCTGTGGTGGCAATGACAGCCATTCCCCCTGTGCAGCATAATTTTGACCTGCTTTGGGATATCCAGAAATATGCATCTATGTACCAGGCGACTACTTGCAACAAGTCCTTCACCAAGCATGGAGTCTTAGTTGTGAATAACTTCTATGAACCACTTGGCTTAGTGGCTTCAGTCAACTTTCAGGGTAAACATAGAGAACTGACTATAGAAATTCATAACTGGGACACCCCCTTGTCCATGCACAACATTTCCATTGCTCTTAGCTCAGCAGACTTTACCACCAGATTAACATCTGCTACAAGTCATAGCAGTAAAGCAACATAGTTGGCGGCACCAGACTTATTCCAAGATGATATTCCTTTGTCTTTCTGAAAACAATTTTGCACTAATAGTTCCAATATTGTTGATGCCCAATACTCTACTGACACAAGAGACTGTTATGATTCCTCAAGGACACTTTCATTGCAGCACACTCTGTGGACATCAATGGAAGCACATCCGACATCTTTCCAATGTGCTTCTGAACCACTGGAGTATTTGCATGTTCTACAGACTCTAAAGTCGCAAAAGGCTAAGCCTCACCTACTAGGAATCTAGTTCATCAAAATGAATCACTCATCGGACTTACAAAGACTTTACCTAGTGATGGTGGGGAGCTTACAAAAGGTAGAAGTAAAGTGACACTACCTGGATTTCTTCAGACTTGTTACTGAACTAGTCTTACTCATATCAAGAGAAGTCTTTACTTCACCTTACACCTTAGCACCATAAGGATTGATGATTCAGATCCTGATGATATGAACTCAAGGTGCCTGCAAAGGAGTTTAATACTGTATTGTTATACATGATTTTTTTGTTGTTTTCTCTCTCTATCTTGTTACAGGCCTCTGAAGAACAGAAATCACCATATTTATGAACTTTCATTATTTGATATTTAGTTATTGTGAAATCTAAAGATTTCAGATGGGAGTGTTATGTTACACACAACTTGTCTTTTTATTATTTTTTTTGTTATGTTCTGCATCTTTCTATATTTGTCCTTCGCCTCTCCCTGTAGACCAGGAAGTTGCTGTGACCCTTAACCCCCCCTCCCCTCTTCAACTGTTTCCAGTGTTCAGTTAGCAGCCATATAAGGTGCTCTTCAACTGACTAGCCAACCCTGGTTACGAAAATATTCACTGACCTACTGGTCTGATCATCAGTTTTCCCTATACAGGGCTTATCTCGCAATTGTATACCCTATATAAATGCTCTACCAAATGAGCCATTCCTTAAACACTCCTACATGCGATATTGGGAGGACACATGGGGCAAGGAACTGACTCAATCCCAATGGGTAAAAATGTGGGAAAATGCACGTAGAATTACAGTGTGTACTCAACAAAAAGAAAGTGTGTATAAAACCATGATGAAGTGGTACCTCACCCTGGACAGACTGACTCTCTAACATGTTTCCACAAAGCAGCCCCTTGTGTTGGAGAGGATGCCAACTTAAAGGTACACTACATCATATACTATGGGAGTGCCCAAAACTGGCACATTTTTGGTCAGCAATTATTAAGTTAATAACAACGGTTTTTAAAACACCCATAAATGTGGAAATGCCTCATCTACTACTAGACCTCCCTATCCCAAAACTAAACAAGGCAGCTCAAAAATTGGTAAACCATGTTACCACTGTATCTTGATTGGCAATTACATCCAGATGGAAATCCTCTGTAATTCCTAAAATAAAAGAGGTTACCTTTAGGCTTGAAAGCAATAAGAAATTCGAGGATATGACCGCCGAATAAGCAATAAGCATAGTAAGGTATGGGGTAATTGGGACTACTTCCTAACTACTAGCGATGCCTACACTCAAGATTAATGAAAATTGTTGGGTCGACATATGTCTGCTCCACCTCCCACCTTTTAATTTCGGTATCAATGATACCACTCCTGCATATCTTTCGTGATTTGAGTCACTAGAGGTGTAAAAATTGCTTGATATAAATGATGGTAATGTGGAGTTAGTTTAATGCCTAAATATGTTATGTGTAGTGTTTGCCATTTATAGTGGAAGTGTTCTTGGAGAGCCCTTTTTGCTGATCCTTCCAAGTGGAACATGAGGGTTTCCGACCCAATTAATTTTGTATCCTGCCACCTGGCTATAGGTTTGCAAAATATGGTGGAGGTTGGGTAGTGAGATAAAGGGAATGCTGAGAGTTAGCAAGACATTGTCGGCGAAAAGTGATACTTTATAGGTTTCAGTGCCCACCAATATTCCTGTGATATCTGGGTGTTCCCTTATTTTGACACCTAACGGCTCTATACATAGAGCGTAGAGCCGAGGTCCATTTCGGATATGAGCGTAGAGCCGAGTACCATTTCTGATATGGATTGGTAAGCCAACATCTCCATTTAGTTTTAGATAGGCCGATGGCGTTGTCTATAATAATTGGACTGCTTGTAGACAAGGTCCTTGGAATCCCATAGACTGGAGAAGCAGAGTCATATACAGTGGTGTGCAAAACTATTTCCCCCCTTCCTGATTTCTTATTCTTTTGCATGTTTGTCACACTTAAATGTTTCTGCTCATCAAAAACCGTTAACTATTAGTCAAAGATAACACAAAATGCAGTTTTTAAATGAAGGTTTACGTTATTAAGGGAGAAAAAAAAACTCCAAATCTACGTGGGCCTGTGTGAAAAAGTGGTTGCCCCCCTTGTTAAAAAATTAACTGTGGTTTATCACACCTGAGTTCAATTTCAAAGGTTATAAAACCATTTCTAAAGCTTTGGGACTCCAGCGAACCACAGTGAGAGCCATTATCCACAAATGGCAAAAACATGGAACAGTGGTGAACCTTCCCAGGAGTGGCCGGCCGACCAAAATTACCCCAAGAGCGCAGAGACAACTCACCCGAGAGGCCACAAAAGACCCCAGGACAACATATAAAGAACTACAGGCCTCACTTGCCTCAATTAAGGTCAGTGTTCACGACTCCACCATAAGAAAGAGACTGGGCAAAAACAGCCTGCATGGCAGATTTCCAAGGCGCAAACCACTTTTAAGCAAAAAGAACATTAAGGCTCGTCTCAATTTTGCTAAAAAACATCTCAATGATTGCCAAGACTTTTGGGAAAATACCTTGTGGACCGACGAGACAAAAGTTGAACTTTTTGGAAGGTGCGTGTCCCGTTACATCTGGCGTAAAAGTAACACAGCATTTCAGAAAAAGAACATCATACCAACAGTAAAATATGGTGGTGGTAGTGTGATGGTCTGGGGTTGTTTTGCTGCTTCAGGACCTGGAAGACTTGCTGTGATAGATGGAACCATGAATTCTACTGTCTACCAAAAAATCCTGAAGGAGAATGTCCAGCCATCTGTTCGTCAACTCAAGCTGAAGCGATCTTGGGTGCTGCAGCAGGACAATGACCCAAAACACACCAGCAAATCCACCTCTGAATGGCTGAAGAAAAACAAAATGAAGATTTTGGAGTGGCCTAGTCAAAGTCCTGACCTGAATCCTATTGAGATGTTGTGGCATGACCTTAAAAAGGTGGTTCATGCTAGAAAACCCTCAAATAAAGCTGAATTACAACAATTCTGCAAAGATGAGTGGGCCAAAATTCCTCCAGAGCGCTGTAAAAGACTTGTTGCAAGTTATCGCAAACGCTTGATTGCAGTTATTGATGCTAAGGGTGGCCCAACCAGTTATTAGGTTCAGGGGGCAATTACTTTTTCACACATGAAAATGTAGATTTGGATTTCTTTTCTCCCTAAATAATAAAAACCCTCATTTGTTTACTTGTGTTATCTTTGACTAGGGATGCACCGAATCCAGTATTCGGTTCGGGATTCGGCCAGGAATGTGTTTGATGATCAGAAACATTTTGTGTGACAAACATGCAAAAGAATAAGAAATCAGGAAGGGGGCAAATAGTTTTGCACACCACTGTATGCCCAATCTAGCTGATCAAAGGCTTTCTCCGCATCCAGACTCAAAACTACAGATGGAATACCTCGAGATTGGATAATATCTATAAGATCTATCGCCTTGTGGGTATTATCTCCTTTTTGCCTTCCCAACATGAACCCCATCTGATCGAAATTGATCAATCTGGGTAAAAGTGGGGCTAATGAAGGGGGCGTGGCCGGGTGAGCAACTGTTAAGGCGCATTTTCCAGCACTCCCGGGGCTCCAGACAGAAAGTGGCCCAATACTCCCCACCCACTCAACCACATACCTGTATAGTGAGCCCGCTGCGGCAGGGAGTGCATCCGCCACCTGTGGCTGGAAGAATTTGGTCTCTGGCAGCGGCGGTTCCGGAGCACGGGCCGAGGCCTAGCAGCGCATGTGAAGGCGTGGCCTGGAGTAGTTGCGGCTCCAGGCGGAGGGTGGACAGTTGGCGCGGTTCCCCAGGGCAGCGCCTCCAGGTTCATACCAACGGCGGGCCCTTTCTATAGCCCACAATAAAACAACAGAGCAGCAGGGGAGGTGCATCCAGCTCTACACATTAATAATCCTGCAGAGAACTTGCATAGCCGGCATACCCTATCCCTTGGGCCCT
The DNA here is from genome assembly GCA_038501925.1 of Xenopus petersii. NCBI lineage: Eukaryota > Metazoa > Chordata > Amphibia > Anura > Pipidae > Xenopus > Xenopus petersii. The sequence continues at coordinate 110,278,993 of CM076680.1, forward strand.
ACCACTAGTGTCCTGCCCAGCACAAGTTGAGATCACGCTTTGTAGGTGGCTGTGTGGCTGGAAAAATGAACTAACCAAAGGCGCTGTGCCTTAGCGCCATACCACTGATAATATCCTGGGCGAAAGTTGCCTGACTCACCTGATACTGCGGATCCTGACTACAAGCAACCCACAAGGGAAGGTGTCCCGTCAGAGAAGAGATGGAGAAATAAAAAAGCAGCACAGAAACGGATTGATGGCTACACAAAGCCCACAAAAGCACCACGAGAGCCAAATCAGGTCGACGACACGGCTCATTCTGACGAGCTAGAGAGTCCAGCCTCAGTTGCTCTGCACGATCCAGGGCCGGCGGCCCAAGACACTCAACTCCTACTGCAGGCAATCGCGGACTCCAAAGAGGTTCTTACCACCAAACTCGCAGGTACCAGCTCAACCCTCACTTCAAAAATTGAACAGGTGCGTGTTGACCTTTCTCTCCTGAGGCAAGACTTGCAGGTAGTCCGAGAGTGGTGGAGAGGTGGAACGCAGGACTGGGCTGCTGGAGGACGAGGTGGGACCACTCGCCCAGCAAGTACAACACCTCCAAAGGGAACACACGATTATGGCCTCTAGAGTGGATGACCTGGAGAACTACAACCATAGATCTAACCTCAGAATAGTGGGCCTGCCAGAAGGGTGCGAGGGGGCCAAAACAGAAGACTTTATTGAAAGATGGCTTCAGGACACGCTGGGTCCCTCCACCTTCTCCCAACACTTCGTGGTTGAAAGAGCACACCGGGTTCCTGCCAGACGACTGCCCCCGGGAGTACCACCGCGGCCATTGATCCTCAAGTTGCTTAACTACAGAGATCGTGATGCCGCATTAAGAGCTGCCAGAGAAAAAGGTGACATTACCTTCCAAAATGCGAGAGTCTCTCTCTGTATCCAGATTTTTCAGTTGCGATCCAGAAGAAAAGGGGAACATTCACTGAGGCTCGCCGCAGATTGAGAGAGCGGGGGATTAAATATGCCATGCTTTACCCAGCCAAAATGAGGATCCTGGATGGGGAAAAAGCTCTTTTCTTTGATACCCCAGGAGACATCATCCAGTGGTTAGAGCATCAGCCTTCCTCTCCCAGACGACCCACTCCATAGCCCGGAGGATGGATATTCGACAGGTCGTATATTGTGTTTATTGCCAACAAACTGTTTGGAATTTTCCCCGTCTTTCTCTGTTTCCCTTGTGTATATGGGTCCAATCATCTGATTATGACTTATACTGAGATGCATATGGATTCCTTCACCACCAAAAGACAGCCTCTCTGACTCATAGCATCTTCGAGGCAAGCATAATATGTTTTATTTTGTTATTCTGTTTCTCCTCCTGTACCAAAAGGTGAGACCATTTTGGCAGAATTAAGTTGGACATTCGTCCTCAAAATAACTGACTAGATGGAGGTTTTGCGCAGCACCTCTTAAGGCCCTGTAGGGCATCACAGCAGTTAGGGGGAACTACTGGTTTACATTCCCTAGTAGTTGAAGTTGTACTCTGTTTAGGGACTAATGTATCCCCAGTTGGGGGGGGGGTACCGGGTGGGGGATAACTTGTTAACTCAAGTTGGGCTTCTTACTGTCTACATGTTTTATATGTTTTTCTTGCTACTTTGTCTTACAACTCTAACCACAACAATTACTCAGGGCTTCAAGCATGGCCTAGGTCTCCTCTTGGACATCTGTACTAGGTCCCAGAGGGAATGATAGTCATGGCGTCCTGACAGAAAACAATACAAGTAGTGTCATAGAACACGCGCGGTCTAAATAACCGCATCAATCGCTCTATTATTCTAGACCAGGGATCCCCAACCTTTTTTACCCGAGAGCAACATTCAAATGTAAAATAAGCTGGAGAGCAACATACGAAAAACTCAAAAAAAAAATACGTAAAAAACTACGCAAAAAAAAAAAATGTAAAAAACTCCTGAGAGTTGGTTATGGGCTGCGATTGGCTATTGGTAGTCCCTATGTGGATCATCAGCCTACAGGAGACTCTGTTTGGCAGTACACCTGGATTTTATGCATCTAAAACATGCCTCCAAACCCAAAATTCAAAAATAAACACTTGCTTTGGGGCCAATGGGAGCAACATCCAAGGGTTTGGTGAGCAACATATTGCTCGCGAGCTACTGTTCTAGACTATCTTAAAAAAACAAGGGCAGGTATCTGTATTCTCCAAGAGACACAGCTATGGGGAGAAGAGTACTTGCACTGAGACGGGCTTGGGTGGGCAGCCTTTATCATGTCGTGTACTCCTCGCATTCTAGAGATGTGGCAATTTTCACTAGGAAGGGGCTAGGTCTGGGAATAGAAGACCTGCCAACGGACACAAAAAGGTAGATACGTAGTCCTAAAATGCCTGTTGTTGAATCAATGCCTAATAATCATCAATGTGTATGCCCCTCCCCCTTTTACTGTACTCCTTCTCGATGAGATACTAACGCATGTTGCAAATATGGGGCAGTACCCGACTATATGGTTAGGGGATTTCAATGCAGTCTCTGATTCTTCCATGGATAGGCTCAGGCTTTCAGCCCAGGGCTCCTCAATTTTCCCAAACTGAATAGCGGGAGCAGGACTACTAGATGCGTGGAGGTGCAAACATACCACTGTTAAGCATTACTCCTGCTACACTGTAGCAACCTTGGCACTATCCCGCATAGACCTTGCCTTAGTAAACCAAGAGGCACTCTGCCTTATCCTAAATGCAGATTTCTTACCTCGGGTGTGCTCTGACCACGCACCCGTAAAATTAACCCTCCAACTCCCCGTCCCTGAGCAGACTTACCCCTGGCGATTGGCCCCAAAATGGATTCACAACCAATGTGTACTAGAGAGCTTCCAGCCCCAACTGAAAGAATTTTGGGAAATAAATGCAGACACTGCAACAGCAGCGACAGTTTGGGACACATGTAAAGCGTGGACTCGGGGTGCGTATATTTCACTCATTAAGAAGGAGCGTATTAGAATAGAGGGGGACATAGAGAGGGCCAAGGCGGACCTGCTGGATGCCGAGAACAACCTGACCCAGGGTGATAGCCCCTAACACAGACAAGCCCTAGCAACAGCGCAAAGATCTATAGACCTCCTGCTTACCGATAAATACTCCCAGTTCGAAGTGAATAGACGGGCTGCCTGGTATGATAGAGGGAATAGGAGTGGCAAATTGCTTGCACTATTAGCAAAGGACCCCACGCAGCGGACAGTCATACCTAGATTGATTTCACCCTCCGGGGAGGAGCTCTTAGACGCTAAAGCGATAGCAAATGCCTTTTGGGATTTTTTTACAGAGATCTATATAATCTGGCAACTATGATAGGACCACAATGGAAGCATTTTTGGAGTTAACACCCACTAACCGGCGAACAGATTGAATCCCTAGAATCCCCTATTACGACCGACGAGATTAAAGACGCAATAGCTAATTTTCCTAATAATAAAGCCCCTTCCCGGACGGAATACCACTAGAGTGGTACAAGGCGAATGCTACACTGCTGGCCCCTATCCTGGCCCCACTTTTTAATGATTTTGCTGAGTCTGGTAGTATCCCGCTCTCCTGCTCTTTAGCAACGATAACTGTGATCTTAAAACAGGGCAGACCCAGCCACCCGTGTGATTCATATCGTCCCATTTCGTTACTGAACGCCGACATAAAGATATTTGCCAAGGTCCTAGCTACCAGGCTTAAAGAGTTAATAAAACATCTGATTTGCCCAGATCAGACAGGCTTCATGCCAGGAAGAGCTACAGATATAAATAATAGGCATTTATATACAAATATTCAAGCCCATCATGATAACAGGGGCGAGAGAGTTGTGGTGTCATTGGACACAGCCAAGGCCTTTGATACAGTCCAGTGGTCTTATTTTGGGAGGTCCTGGTCCGCTTTGGTCTGGGAGACAGATTTGTCAAGTGGATAAAGGCTCTGTATAAATCCCCGACGGGCCAGGTAAAATTCAACAACTACCTCTCAGAACCGTTTGAGCTGCATAGAGGCACGAGGCAGGGCTGCCCTCTCTCCCCCCCCCCTTCTGTTCGCACTAGCAATAGAACCACTGGCCATTCAGATTCGCAGGGATCAAGGAATAGTTGATCTCAGATTAGGTCAGCTGGAAGAGAAGGTGCCCTTGTATGCTGACGATATGCTGGTATACCTGGCAGACCTGGGGGCCTCGCTAAATAGGCTCCTGCAAGTGGTTAACCAATTCGGAGTTCACTCTGGCCTTAGGGTAAATTGGGAGAAATCTACAATATTCCCAATTGATCAAATACCTCCCCTGCTCAAACCCCCTCCCCACTGCAATGGACTAGCTCCTTTAAGTACCTAGGTGTGATTATTCATAGAGACCCCAAAGAATACATATCGAACAACTTAGACCCTGTCTTACGAGAATACCGCAGGAATACTACCGCCTGGGCCAACCTTCCTTTCTCCCTAGTGGGAAGGGCGAACCTGGTCAAGATGTTATTCCTGCCTAAGTTCTTATATAAGTTACATAATGCCCCATCATATATACCCCAAAGCTGGTTCAAACAACTGGACAAAATAACCAGTTCCTTTCTTTGGGAGAATCGGGCCCCCCGCAATAGCCTTGCAGCCCTCCAGTCCCCTACATCAGGGGGAGGCCTGGCGTTGCCAAACTTTTTACTTTATTACCACGCCTCACAACTGGTTTATGCTCACTGGTGGCTGATGATGGATATGAATAATCATGCCCTTTTGGCGGAAGTGGCGTGCGCCACCTCACTAGAGGCTCTGGCAAATCATTTGTACAGAGGAGAAAACTCTGCTTTTCCCCACACTACGTCTATGACAGTGATAACAATTTTTAATCAATATATCAGGCGCATGTAACCCGGCCAAGACACCTGGTCGCCTGGTACCACCTTATGGGAGAACTCCAAACTCCAAAATTTTAAGGGGCTTCCCGATTCCGGGCTTTGGGCGTCTGTGGGAAACAAATACTAAGCCCAAATTGTAGAGAGAGGGCAGCTTAAACCCTTCCAGACCTTAAGAGTACAGCACCAGCTACCAACTAAAATGATATTTCGCTATCTGCAACTGAGCCATGCCTTCCAGGCCCAGTTTCGGGTCTGCCCTTTAGACTTAAACCAATGCACGCTTGAAAGATACCTCCGGCAGCCGGGGGGCTGCAAAAAGCCATCTCATGGATATATGCTATTTTACAGAAATCCTCCGGCTCACATATGGAACGATTACGCCTAAAGTGGGAAGTAGATATCCCAGCAATGGATGTGGAGGCTTGGAAGGATGTCATAGAGCAAATTCCAGAACTTTCCATGTCAAATAGGGATAGACTAATACAGATACAATTTTTCCATAGAGTGTATCTTACCCCCCAACGACTTGCCAAGATATACCCGGGAACGCCAGACACCTGCTACAAATGTGGGGAGGAGGTTGGAACTCTCTTCCATGTGTTCTGGGAATGCCCTAGTATACAAGGCTACTGGGGGGAAATACTGGATTTTATTCAAACTAGGTTTGACTTACCGAATATTCGCTCCCCCAGAGCTATGTCTAATGGGTCATACTGAACCACTTACTTTCCCCCAGTGCCAGAGACTATTTTATTTGCAATTGCTTTATTATGCTAAGAAAGCCATTTTGCTGACTTGGAAGGATACTTGCCCCCCCCACTTTGAGTCAATGGAAAAGATTGATAAATGAAATACTCCCCCTGCAGAAGGCAGTTTATTTAGCTAGAGGGTGTCCGGAAAAATTCCAAAAGATATAGGGTCCTTGGCTTGAGCTGCCCGACACCGCCATGACCGAGGTCTGGTTGAATTGCTCCTTATAAAGTAAATGCATGCATATCGCTTTGTTGTACTTAATTTGTAACCCTTTGATTATCCTAGGTAGACAATTGTAAGACATTCTTATGTTTTCTTCTGTACTTTTGTATGTCTTTTTCTAAAAAAAAGTTAATAAAAACAAATTAAAAAAAAAAAAGTGGGGCTAATCGTTTGGCTAGCAGTTTAGTAAAAAATTTTTCAATAGTTCTTTGTCCTCTTTGGGTAGAGCCATTATGTAGGATGAAAGCATAGTGTTAGGTATTTGTTATTTTCCCTGTAAGAAAATGTTAAACAATTCTGCTAAGATTGGGGCCAATATCATCTGAAAGGTCTTATAGTACGCATTGGTAAACCCATCAGGCCCCGGAGATTTATGGAGAGGAAGAGCCTTCAAAACTCCCAACACTTCTTCCCATGTGATTTCCTTATTTAATTCCTCTAATTCCTCCTCTGTCAATGTTGGTAAGTGACACCCGTCTAGGAATTGAGCAAGTTGTTGTGATTTAATAGTGTCCATATGAATAGTTGCAGGGAATAAGTTATATAGTGTCGAGTAATAGGAGTGGAAAGATTTTGCGATTTGAGTGGGGTTATGAAGGGCTGCCCCAGTTCTGGATTGGATTGTTAAAATTTGAGATTGTCTATTACGCTGCCTTAATTTATTTGCCAGTAGTGTGTGGGTCTTGTTCCTCATTTGATAATATTTCCTTATTTTCCAGATCAACGTTTTCTCTGCCTCATGTTTGGCAATTTGTTTTAACGAGGAGCGTAAATGTTGAATTTTTAGGGCCTTTTTGGGGTCTGGGTTTTGTTGATTCTAATTTAAATAGTCTGGATTCTAGATTGTATGTCTCCTGTTTTCTATTGCTTTTCTTTGTAGTGACAAGTGAGATGATGTGGCCCCATAATGACTGCTTTATGAGCATAGTTAGTGCTATGGCATCTATAGATCCCTTTTTCTGAGGAAAGTATATTTTAAGGTGATTCCATTGTGTTTCCCTAATGTTGGGGTCATTGAGAATAGTCTTGTCCAGTCTGCAATGTGCCTGTTTTGGTATCATCGGGGGAATTGAGATATTTAGAGTAATAGGGGCATGGTCTGACCATGAGATTGCTTGAATAGATGTAGTTATGGGGTACTTCAAACAATTTTGAGATACAAAGAAATAATCCAATCGCATTGAAGTCTGATGAGGGGAGGAATAGAATGTGTATCTGCGGTCCCTGGGATTGTTAATACGCCATGAGTCGAACAGGGCATGGGATCTAATAATAGCTCGGAATTGCTTAGCTTTTTGTGGAACTCGGGAAGTACGTGAAGGGTGGGTTTCTCTATCTACGCTTTCTGAGTAAACCAAATTAAAATCCCCATCCCAATTATCAGGATTGTGGAGGAGTATTTGTTTGCCAGGGATAAAATTTTGCATAACATATGAAGTTGTTTGTTGTTAGGTATATAGACATTAATCAGAGTTATCGGTGTGTAACATAGTAAGAAAGGTTGAAAAACCAGCCTGCACAACTGATTCAAGGAGAGAATTCCACATCTTCACAGCTCGCACTTTAAAAAACCCCTTCCGAATATTTAGGCGGAACCTCTTTTCTTCTAATCGGAATGGGTGACCTTGTGTCAGCTGGAAAGACCTACTGGTAAATAAAGCATTAGAGAGATTATTATATGATCCCCTTATATATTGATACATAGTTATCATATCACCCCTTAAGCGCCTCTTCTCCAGCGTGAACATCCCCAATTTGGCCAGTCTTTCCTCATAGCTAAGATTTTCCATACCTTTCACCAGCTTAGTTGCCCTTCTCTGTACCCTCTCTAATACAATAATGTCCTGTTTGAGTGATGGAGACCAAAACTGAACGGCATATTCTAGATGGGGCCATACAAGTGCTCTATACAGTGGAAGAATGACCCCCTCCTCCTGTGACTCTATCTATGCCCCTTTTAATACAGCTCAAGACCTTATTTGCCCTTGATGCTGCTGACTGGCATTGCTTGCTACAGCCAAGTTTATCATCTACAAGCACTCCAAGGTCCTTTTCCATAATAGATTTGCCTAGTACAGTCCCATTAAGGGTATAAGTGGCTTGAATATTTTTACATCCCAGGTGCATGGCTTTAAATTTATCAACATTGAATCTCATTTGCCACTTAGCTGCCCAGATTGCCAGTTTGTCAACATAAGAGCCCTGCAAAACCAAATAATGACCAGTAGGGTCTGCAATTTGTTTAGTTATTGTCAAAGGACAATCTTTATGTATCAGAGTCACGACCTCTGCTTTTTTTGTGAGGGCCAGATGCCTGATAGGTCCTAGTGTACAAGTGAGAATTGAGTCTATTATTGTCGGACACCTTGAAGTGCGTTTTTCTTGGAGGAACGCAACCTCAGCACTAAATCTCCATATTTCTTTTAGAGCCAATGCTCTTTTCCTGGGACTATTTAATCCCTTTACATTTAAGGAAAATAATCAAACCATATTGGGATTAGAAACAAGGATGCTAAGCAGTTGGGCTCGTACGTTGGCAAAGTACATAGACAAACAGTATTATCATATAATTCAACCTCATTTCATGTTAAGAACCTATCAAAGCATAAAACAGACCTCTGTAAACCAATAAAGGATATATTCCGCCCGTATCAAAATTGCTAGAGTCCCATTAGTAAGAAGCCCCCTCCCAATTGCAAAAGGACTTCCTAGACATATTAATGGGCAAAAAAGTGGGGGAGTATTGCATAAATCTTTGCATTGTACTCCTGTTGAGAGAGTTGTGTGGGCAGCTCCAGTAGGTTTTCTGCTTGGAGCGAGTGGTGTAAAATTAAGAAAAAAAAATAGGGCTCGGGGTATAGTAAACCAAAAATAACAGTCAGCAAGCCTAAACTTAAAATTTGTACAAACATTGGTGTTACCTGAACCTGGTAATCTGAGACACTATGGGAAACTGCATCTGAATACCAGTGTCGAGGGAAGCGTCCGGCAAAAAGGATCCAGTAGAGAAATCTGTCCCTCCACAGTCCAGGCCTTCTAGGCTCAATTACTGCAGATGGGAACTCGGGCAGCCCCTTGCCACCCTTTGAGATCGAGACCAGCTTCTCCAAAACTTCTCGCTAGCTCTCTCAGGTTGGTGAGTCGGATCTTTGCAGGAGATTAGGTGATGGTCGGACCCTGGATGGACTTATTGTTTCCCACTCCGGGACCATTCTAGGTGATCGTGTTGTAGGAGTTTCCTTAGGTATCGGCACGGTTGGCAGACCAAGATCGTTCAAAAACTTGTTGCTGTTTTGTAGATTTGTAAGAATATCTTGCTAATAATAAGTTTGAATCTATATGGAGTCAGTGTGATGGGGGATATATCATGCTATGCCTTGCAATTAGGTTGTCTCCAACTTATCTACTCGCTGGCCTAGCGAATGTAGGTCTGTCTTGAATTCATGTACTGCGTCTGAATTATGCAGAGCTGATATTTGTTGTGCTAGTATGTCAGCTGTAACAGGTGTGGAAGTGTGAGGTTCTTTGACCTCATTAGAGGTTGATTCCATCCAGTTATCTGGAGTATGTGGGTGAGAGGGAGAGCAGGAATCTGCGTCATGCTCCAGAGCCATGCCGCCATATTTGGCCTTGTACAGCCTGTCTGGGGCCACATGTTTGGGTAGGGCTGGTATCTGTGAGTGGACCCCAGATTGTGACCCCAGAGGTGAGCTAGAGGCCGAGGTTTTGCTTATATCTTGGTCCTCATTGTTATCCTCCCCAACTCTACGCACCTTATCTGTTGCCATGTATTTGAGCTGTGTAGGGGTCCAAGCTGACTGACCGTTTGGAGAGCTTTTGTTTCAGGTCTTCTTCGCCATCTGTGAAGCTTCTGCGCAGCTTGGCGGTAGCTGCGAGTTTGTGCAGTGAAGGTGTCAGCCTGTGTGGGCTTTTAGGCGCTCCGTCGGTTGAATCCTGGTCTGGATCCGAGTCTGTGCCTCCATCTTGAATCTTTTGGAGCCTGATTTATGTAGGAACGGCGTTATGGTGCCTGTCAGCTCACGGGTTCTCTTTTTCCCCATATTGGTGGGCTGCAGCTGTGGAAATCCCTGATCGTAAGTTTGCTGAATAAGGCTAAAATTCAGGGGTTTATGGCCTTATGACTGTGGACGGATATATGCGTCTTCACTCGATCATGTTGCGCATGCGCCCCCTCCTTACATAACATTTTAATCTACTGGCTATAGCATTAACTGCACAAAAGGCATGACACGTGGGGGTTGTCCTTATAGCAATTATTAACTCTGAGGGCACGGGGGGGGTAGATCAACCCCCATACAACTGCCTCATTGCACTAGCTATGGAGGCTAACAAGTTGCCAAGTGACAACTGCCTGACAGGCGAGAGCTCCAATGCAATTGCAAATTAATATTTGATGATTCTGAAAAATCCACTTTCTGAAAAGCCAGTGATATCGGAAGAAAATGCGAAAAGGTAATTGTGAGATGTATTTTGACTACCTCTTTCTCTGCAATATACTTATAGTATTTCATCTCATTCATGTTTTTCTCCTCCTCTAATGTATTAGGATGCAGCTATCAGTCTTGCCGTAGTTTCTGTTTTGCCTGGTACCCTGGAACGTCAAGGTACACAAGCTATAGAATAAATATTTCCACAGTTTTCTTACTAGTACCCCTAGTACTCTGGTGCTATCCTAGTTGTGATGTGCGGGCCAGCCCGATACCACGCCACCTTACACTGCCAGCTTTCGGCTTCTTGTCTTATAGACCCACGCCTGCTCACCCCCCCATTTGTGAAATCATCGGTAGGATGGGTCAGTGCGGGTTTATAAAAGGAACCTGGAATCCCGGCACGGGTAGAGGGTCAGGTAAAACCGGACCTGCACATCACTATTGCCTAGTACACCTTTCCATATGTAATAAAAGACACTAAGCTTGCCTAGGTACAGTAACCTACAGAAACCAATTGGATATTTGCAAATAGATGACAAGTAAATGCTACCTGTTGATTGATTTCTTATAGGTTACTGCTTCTGGATAAATATTATGCCTATTATTAGAAACCCCGTAACTGAAAATGTGTGTAATTTCAGATAACTTGGTAAAATCCCTTATTTCTTTTCTGTTCTTTGATCATTGTTTAATAATATAATTGCCAAAATGATAGCTGTAATTGCCTGTAATATTGCAATGAATTTGGCAATTATGGCCATTTTGGGTCAGTCAAGGCAATTCGCAACTAACACCGACACTCTGATTCTAACCAAAAGGTAATTGTTTTTGGTAACTGATGTTAGAGCCACAACTGCAAGCAGGAAGGGCATTCAGGAGCCCTGTCAAGGGCCCAGTCCTAACAGGGAGTCAGGCATATGTATTGTGATATGATTCCTGGTGGCAACCCTGGTTAGAGCACTGAACTTATGTTTTTGGGAGAGCTGTAGAACAAAAAAGCGTAATAATTTTAAACCACAAAAAATTAGAGAAATGCTTTCTGGCAGGCTGCTGTTTTTCCTTCTCAATGTGTCTCAGGGTGACATGGGTTTTTACTATTGAGTGTTGTTCTTAGATCTACCAGGCGGCTGTTATCTTGTGTTAGGGAGCTGCTATCTGGTTACCTTGCCATTGTTCTTTTGTTTGACTGCTGGGGGGGGGAAAGGGAGGGAGTGATATCTCTCCAACTTGCAGTACAGCAGTAAAGAGTGATTGAAGTTTATCAGAGCACAAGTCACATGACTTGGGGCAGCTGAGAAATTGACAATATGTCTAGCCGCATGTTTCAAAATTGAATATAAAAAAAATCTGTTTGCTCTTTTGAGAAATGGATTTCAGTGATTAATTCTGCTGGAACAGCACTATTAACGGATTCATTTAGAATTTTTTTTTTTCCCATGTCAGTATCCCTTTAATTAGCTATTAAATTAAATTTAAATAATCATATGATTTACTAATGTAGAGATTGAATGATATTGTATTTGCTAATCGTCTGTAATCATTTATTCATTTGGTCTTCTATGTATACAAATATATATTTTTATTGCAGCCTTTATGGTGAATATATGTTGGCTAGGTAGCTAAAACCTTAAAGTTGGCTAAAATGTCTTAATAAATATTCCAGTTCTTGATTCAAAAGCTTGTAATTCTTCTGAATCACATAATTATTCATTTTGCACATACAACTTCCAAAGCCAATAGTTCTAGAATCCCTTAACCCATTTTCTTTCTAAGTCGGAATAACCCACATGCATCAAATATATTATCAAGGTTTTTAGGGTTGTTAGGGTTTTTATGTGTGACGCTGTTTCTGCACATTCTCACAGAATTTTTGGAGAAAGAAATATTGCCATGTGTACTGACTCGTATTTGTAACGGCAGCTTACCCTGGTGGTCTAGCGGGCCGGCGGAGACGCCCGCCACGCCGGTCTTCTCCTCCTGATGCGCCGGTCAACTAAGGGCGCGCGCAGCGCGTCTCTGCTCATTTGTAGGCGCAGGCACGCTGACGTGTGATGTCAGCGCGCAATGGCGCGAAGCCTTATGGGTACTTAAAGGGCCATTACACTGTATTCTTTGCCTGTGATAGGATTTGTTTCCTGGTGGTTCCTGAGCCTTGTGCTAGTACCTGTTTTGCCTGAATTCTGTTCTGAACTTCTGTGTTTTGACCCGGCCTGGCTTTTGACTTCTCTGACCCTTGCCTGAAACCAACTCTGATTCCACCTGTCCCTCCTGATTGACTTCCTGGTTTGACTCCTGCCTGTTGTTTGATTCCGATTCTGCCTCATCCCATCTGATTGATTACCCAGTTTTGACCCTTGCCTGCCTGACGATAGATAACCTGCCTCGATCCTGCCTGTCTGACCACGAATTTGCCTATTCCTGCTTGTACTGTGACCTTGGCCTTAAAGACTCTATCTACAGTCGTGCCCCTCTGCCTATCCAGAACCCTCATCTTGCACCTTTCGTTTAAGTCCAGGTGGCATCCAAGTAAGCCGAGGGCTCCTCCCGAGGCCCAAAGGCAGTCACACTACTGGTGAAGCACGAGCCGAGACCAGGGTGCTTGGTGTTTGTTCTGGTGTTGGGTGCTGACTGTGACAGTATTGTTGTAATTGTAATTTAAACAAAAAAATAAAATCTACATATACATTGTATATGAATATAATGGTCCACATGATGTGCAAAATGTAAAAAAAAAAAGGTGAAAAAGTACTTTTTTGGGCTTTGCATACTCTGTGGGGATTTGAGGAATGGATGTGTCCTCTGCAATCCTTTTTGGAGCACAGAGTACTGCGACAAGCCCCTTGGATTGGGCAATGACTGTTGGGCACTACTTGGTAACATAGTAAGTTAGGTTGAAAAAAGACAGACGTCCGTCAAGTTCAACCTTTTAACTTTTTTTTAACCTGCCTAACTGGTAGTTGATCCAGAGAAAGGCAAAAAAAACCATCTGAAGCCTCTCTAATTTGCCTCAGAGAGGGGAAAATTCCTTCCTGACTCCAAAATAGCAATCAGACTAGACCTTGGATCAACTTGTACTATGAGCTATCTTCCATAACCCTGTATTCCCTCACTAAAATCCATCCACTCCCTTATCAAATCTAATGTATCAGCCTGTACCACTGATTCAGGGAGAGAATTTCACAGCTCTCACTGTGAAAAAAAAAAACCTTTCCGAATATTTAGGCTAACCTCTTTTCTTCTAATTGGAATGGGTGACCTTGTGTCAGCTGGAAAGCCCTACTGGTAAATAAAGCATTAGAGAGATTATTATATTTATACATAATTATCATATCACCCCTTAAGCGCCTCTTCTCCAGCGTGAACAACACCAACTTGGCCAGTCTTTCTACGATTTTTCATAACTTTTACCAGCTTAGTTGCCCTTCTCTGTACCCTCTCTAATACAATAATGTCCTGTTAGAGTAATGGAGACTAAACCTGTACGGCATATTCTAGATGGGGTAAGTTTAGCAAGAAGAAAACCGGCACTCAAAGCTCACTGCATTCGGGCAAAGTCCTGCGTGTTTATTGCAACGTTGCGTTTCGGGGGCGTGCCCCTTCATCAGAGCTTTGAGTGCCGGTTTTCTTCTTGCTAAACTTACTCCATTAAGGGTTGCCGATCCCTTTCAACTGTGCACCAGGCCAGCTTGTACTTGAGAGGCCAGTGTGTGCTGGTGGGTTTTGGAATTTAGACTGTGTATATTCTAGATGGGACCTTACCAGTGCTCTATACAGTAGAATAATGACCCTTTCCTGCCATGAATCAATGCCCCTTTTAATACAGCTCAAGACCTTATTTGCCCTTGATGCTGCTGACTGTCATTGTTTGCTACAGCCAAATTCATCATCTACAAGGACTCCAAGATCCTTTTTCATAATGGATTTGCCTAGTACAGTCCATTAAGGGTATAAGTGGCTTGGATATTTTTACATCCCAGGTGCACTTTTATCATGACATTTATCAACATTGAATCAGCTATTCGGAATGCTGAACCGCTTTTTCAGTTTTCCAGCTAAGTGATCCTGGAAACTCAGCCTCCTCTATTGAATATACTGAAAAAAAGAACTGATTTAGCACATTTGCCTTTTCTGTATCTGTTACAACCATAATGGTATAAAGGAGCAACACTCTCAACCTGCATCTTTTTTACTATTAATATACTTCAAAACTTTTTGAGGTTAGTCTTAGCCTCCGCCACAATGCACTCTTCATTTCCTTTCTTTGCCTTCCAGATTGCTGTTTTACAACATATTATAGTTTTGTCCAGATTGCTGTTTTACAACTTATTATAGTGTTATATTCATTAAATGCAGCTTCTGTCCCAACAGACTTGTAGTTTTTAAATGCCTTCAGGGCCGGAACCAGGGGTAGGCAGAAGAGGCACCTGCCTAGTGTGCAACGACAGGGGGTACCTCTTAAATTTTCTTCTGCCTACCCCTAGTTTATTTTCACAGCTCTCTTTGGTTTTCCCCCTCCACCGCTCTCCCCCCTCCCCTCTCCTTTCCTCTGTCGCTCTGCCCCTTCCCCTCCCCTCTGTCACTCTGCCCCTTTCCCCTCCCCTCTGTAGCCTCCCCTCCCCTCTGTAGCTCTCCTCCCCTGCATCCCCTCCTTCACTCTCACCTCTTTCCCCTCTTATCTCCCCGTCCTGCGCATGCACAGGGGGGGGGAGTGGGGTGGCTGGCTGGGTTGCCTACGCTGCCCTGCCCTCAATGCCTTTCTCTTCTTTGCAATTAACTTCTTTACTTCTATATTAAGCCACATGTGGTGATTCTACATTTACTTTTTAAGGGAATAAGTTGAGAACAGTAACAATTTAATATAATTTTAAATGACAACCATTTCTGTTTTGTATTTTTAGCTGAAAACATAATGCCCCAATCAGTGCTCTAAATGGCAGCCCTCAAGGCACTAAAATTAGCTTTTCTGAAATTCATGGTTTTTGTTGCCCCAGTGTATATTTGTTATTTGCACCAGACATTAAATGATATAACATTATGATCACTATTACCCAGGAGTTCAATGACTTGCACATTTGCTATAAGTTCTGGGTCAATACAGATCACTAGATCCAGAATAATTTTTTTTCTGGTTGGCTCCTCAACAACATGTGCCATAAAATTTATAAACGTGTTCCCATTAACTGATCTGGCAGTACTGTTGCACCAGTAATTAAAATCCCCCATTATCATTACTTTCCCCAAACTAGCAGCCTTTTCTATTTGCATCAGGAGCTTAGCCTCCTCCTCCTTACTTACATTAGAGGGTCTATAGCATACTCCTACAAATAATTTGCTGGACTCTTTACAATTGGTGAAGAACCTCCCCCTTTATATAAGCTTTTAAATACTGCCTAACAAACAGACATACCCCCCCTCCTTTTTTATTGCCTCTGTCCCTCCAAAACAAAGTATAGCCGCTGATATTAACTACCCAGTCATGAGACTCATTCAGCCATGTTTTGGCTACACCAGTCACATCATATTATTCCTCCAGCACAAGCACCTCCAGCTCTTCCATTTTACCAGTCAGACTTCTTGCATTTGCAAACATACATTTAATACTGTACCATATTGAACATATGATGTGGTCCTCCCTATCCTTAACAGAACCCCCAGCCAAATCTGATAAACCTAGTTTAATATCTCCTCCAACCATCTAGCCATCCTCTCCCCAAAACAGCTGCACCGTCGTCATTGAGGTGCAACCCATCCCTTGTAAAGAGCCTGTGGCCGATTGAGAAATCAGCCCAGTTCTCCAAAAACCTAAGACCCTCCTCCCTACACCAATCTCTCAGTCACGCATTAATCATCCTAAGCTTCCACTGTCTTTTTTTTTAAACCAACAATTTTTATTGTTTTTCATTCACAAGACAGGGGGGAGGGGAGGTATGTTCCTGCCTGGGAGACACTGACCATTTACATTACCATTCATCAGGTACAGATTGTACATACAGTACCCATGTCCATCTGATATAACTTTTTATTCACCTACATCAGTTATGCCCTCAGCATCAGTCCATGGCTGCCAGATTTTGTCAAACTTGTCCGGACAGCCCCTTGATAAGTAGGTAAGTTTGATCAGGGGAAGGACACTATTAACTTGCTTACGCCACATTGTCAGTGTGGGAGACCTGGGCCCCATCCACCTCAGTATAATACATTTTTTTGCATAATATAACAGTCCTCTAGTGAGAAGGTGTAAGAATTTCCCTCCAGAATTCCCAACAGGCAGGATTGGGGATTGAGCAATGGGGGGAGAGCCAGGTGTGTCGAGAGGTGTGTTGTGACCGCTCTCCTGAATGATTGTATGTGGGGGCATTGCCACGTCATGTGAAGAAAGTTTGCCTGTTCCGCCTGGCACCTATGGCAATTGCCGTTTGCTATACTGCCAAACCTGTGTAGCTTAGCGGGTGTCAGGTAGACCTGGTGGAGGAACTTATATTGTATACTAAGAAGTGATATAGGTTGTCAGTCACCTCTTCCCATTGGTCCTCCTCCAGGTCTCCTAGGGTGTTGCGCCATTTAAGGTAAGTATGGTGGAACGGGGCCACAGGGGCACGAACCAACAGCCAGTAGATTCGGGATACTAATTTGGCTGGCGTTTCCGTTATGACAAGTTTCAACAGTGGGCATTCCTCGGTTACCAGTAGTTGGGAGCGAAATTGTGACAAAAAGGCCTCTCTCAGTTGGAAATATGCGCGGAGCCTCAGATTAGGAGCCGTCATTTTGTCTCTTAGCACAGTATAAGTTATAAACATGTTATCATCTAAGACATCTGATAAATTTTTAATACCCCCTATTGGCCATTCCTGGTAATTGGGGAGGGCAGTAAAATGGACTAGAGTAGAGTTTCTCCAGAGTGGCAGATTTGGGGAGAGCAACGGTGGGTCAACCCCTGTCATGTGGAGAGCAGAAAGCCAAGCCCTATGGGTTGTTGTCACTACTGCCAGTTCCTTAGGGATGTCAGTTTGCACTCTATAAGGAGCATTTCGCATTGCTTCTATCAACCCTAGCCACGAAGCCTGTAACTGCATATTTGGGTTCTCTGCGTTAGGCACCAACCACCAATGAACATAGGCAGCTTGGGCTGCCAAGTAGTAAGCTTTAAGGTTGGGCAGCGCCAGGCCAATCTAATGGGGCATACAGTGTTTCCTTGGCAATCCTGGGGGCTTTGTTATTCCAAATAAATGATGTTATCACCTTATCTATGTTCTGAAAGACTCTATTCGGTATGTGAATTGGGCAGTTGCGAAATAGATATAAAAATTTCGGAAGAAATACCATTTTAAATAGGGCCACTCTTCCCCATAGCGTAAGCGGCAGGTGTTGCCATGCAGCCAGCACCCTAGTACAGTGCTGAATTTGCTGGGTCTAGATTCAATTTTACAAACTCAGCTAGATTTTTATGTATTCTAAGGCCCAAATATTTAAAAGTATCAACCACTTTTAAGTCTTGTCTGTTTGAGCAGGGGGCCGGTCCAGAGGGAACAGTACAGATTTCCACCAATTGACTTTCAAGCCAGAATATCTACCATGGTCTTGTATAATTCTCATTGCTATATCCATTGACGGACCTGTGTCTTGGAAGTACAATAAGACATCATCGGCGTATAGGGAAATTTTCTCCTCAACTGCACCCACTCGTAGGCCCTTACAGGTAGGAGTTGTCCTTATTCTAGCTGCTAGGGGTTCTATTGCCAATGCAAAGAGGAGGGGGGACATGGGGCAGCCCTGTCTCGTTCCCGCTGGAGTTGGAAAGCAGGGGACAATATACCATTTACTTTGACTTTGGCTGTGGGGTTGTGGTAGATCATTTTTTTATGAAATTAGGTCCTATCCCATATTTAGCCAGCAGCTCCCATAAGTATGGCCACTCTCAGTCAAAGGCTTTTTCCCAGACTATTGATAGAATAGCCCTCTCTCCCATATTGTCATGCGGGATTTGCAAATTGGCATACAATTTTTGATCAGGTGCAGGGATTTGTTAGGTAAAATGCAGCTATTGTGGAAAAGTTTATGGTCAAGTTCAGTGAATTGCAAGGGAATAAATGCAGCTGTTGTGGAAAAGTTTGTGGTCAGGTGCAGGGAGTTGCAAGGGCAAAAATGCAGCTGATGTTCTGGGATTGTATAACATATAAAACAGATGCAGGGAGTTACAAAGAAAACCCCAAAATATGTTGATTGCTTTTTGTATACAACATAATACTGTGTAGAAAATGACTGGTATTTACACTAACTCCTGATACACAATGCCCCCAGAAAAGAACTAAATACTTTTAGTAGCAGATTGTTTTTATTTATACAGCAGTTTTTGTTTTTTTCCTCAATTATAGCGGGGCAAGGGAGAAGCACAAGCATTGAAGGTGGGGGGGGGGGAGAGAAGGATGGAAAACAAACAGGACAGAGGAGGATTAAATGAACAGGGCAGAGAGGGAGTAAACCCTACACCGAATGGAGAGAGTTAAATCAACAGGGCAGGGAGGGAGAGAAACTAACACTGCAGGGAAAGGGTTAAACGAACAGGGCAGAAAGGGAGCAAAACAAACAGTGCAGGGAGGGGGTTAAATTAACAGGGCAGAGAGGGAGAGACTAATAGTTCAGAGGTCGTCTTAAATGATCAGGGCAGAGAGGGAGTGAAATGGAATAGTGCAGGGCGGGGGTTAAATGAAGAGGGAAGAGAGGGAGAGAATTTAACACTTCAGGGAGTGGTGTGGGGGAAGAAACAGGACAGAGAGGGATAGAAAGGAGGAGTGAAGGGAAGGAAAAACGAGCAGTATGGGTGATCCGATGTTCTATTTTACATTGTTTTAAATGGTTTGCTGCAATGTGAAAATATATGCTACATGTCCCCTGTAAATACAGCACTGTCCAGGGTACCTTTAAAAGCTATTTTTTATTCATGAGGTGCATTTGAACCATAAACTCACCACACTTAATACATAATACCTTTACCATCAATAGAATTTTTTTGATATATGTAGAAAAAGGTAAGCTTATATTAGCTTATCTTAACCGCAATTTATAAATTAGTTAACTTTTTCATATGTCCAGTTCAGACACCCACAATCAGATGATGTCCAGATAACACGCATCAGTTAGTAATTGCGCGCGTTGTGTGTCAGTATGTGGCAGATGTAGTTGCAACCAATAAAAATCCAAAGACACAATTCCAACTGGACCGTGAAATAATTGCTTTCTGTGGGGTAGTAATGAACATTGCAAATTTTTATTCTAGTTTTTGGGAATTTTTATTTCATTTACACTCTTTATGACATAGCGTCAATAGATCTAATATGTGTCCCAATTGGTGCATAATGCACATGTTGTTGTTAGTGCTACTTAATTGGTTTGCGCAAATATGCTGGATTTCTGGAGAAAAAGCAGCTGCATTGTTGGGGAATGCGTCTTTATACGTTTTTGAGTTGAACTTTGAATGAATGCCTATTTACCATTATTACATTAGCTCATTTGTGAACATTTCAATGTTTATTTTGCTTAAAGTTATTGCATTCACTCATTTTATGGGTAATATTGCAACTAATCACATTTTATTAAGAACAAATCGCAGTGTCTTCTTATTACCGGGCTAGTACAAAACACAATGCATTCCATTGTCAAGTTGTGTACAGAATAGAGTTGCTCATAGGCTATGGGCAGATGGAGTGTTGGTAGCGTGTCCCTGCACGCAAGTGGATCTAATTTAAATCAGCAGAGTTGGTGCACTGAGCCAACGCTCTGTCTGCCCATAGCCTTATCTGTTCTGTGATTATATCATCTGTTTGCAAATGACAAATGACACAGTGCTAATTGCAATTACTTTTATTTTTAGTTTTCTGTTCCATCAAGTGAAGAGGGACAGTGTAATTCAGTTAAAAGGCCCAAAACTCCTGTGTCTCTTGAGTTTTCTGAAACTCAAACTAACTGGACCAAGTCATTGCCACTGCCTACTCCAGAGGAAAAGATGCGCCAGGAGGCTCACACAGTACAGACAGATGTGATTCCTATAAACATAACAGGTAAGTCTAGAACATGAAGAGAGTTAATGCTAGTAAAACCAGCACATAATAGGTTCAGAAGTCAGGTGACTAGTTCAGGCTTTGAATCCATTATCCAGAATTCTTGGGGCCTGGGGGTTCCCAGATAAGGAGTCTTTGTGTAATTTGGATTGCCATGCATTGTCTACTAAAACATTTCAACACAAAAAAAAACCCAATATGATTGTTTTGCACTAATATGGATTTATGCTAGCTTGTTATCATAAAATACAAGTTACTGTTTTATTATTGCAGAGGGGAAAAAAATATTTCTTGTTAACATGCTCAGTTGGTAATATGTTGACATCATCATGTTCAAGTTTTCATGATTATACAGTTATGATGAGGATCATTTAGTATATAGAATACCACAAGCTATTTGTGTCCCACCCCCCTACTCGGGGTTTTCATGAGAGTGTAAACGTACTAAAATGCTGCAGCATCCTTGTGCCAAAGATTTCAATTGCAATACCTGACAACTAGTTTTAAAATAGATTATCGTTGTGTAACTAGTACCTTTAGGGGCATAGCTACTGTATATATAATATGTAACCCTGTCTTGGCCCAGAATATTTGGTAACCTGGAGGCAACGCTGGATTTCATGGGCGGGTGCCCCTAGGCTGTGTTCCTCTGGCCCCCCTCGCATACTCCCCTCCCCACGAGCACACATATGCTGGAGCACTGGGGAGCTGTGCGTCCTAGAAAGCCCCTAATATTTTGCTGCCTTAGGCCCGGGCCTTCGCCACAAATCCGGGCCTGCCTGTTTATGCAGCATGTGGGCCCATCAGTAAGTAGGACTTCAGTCAGCCCATGTATGGGACAGATTTCAGGTTGTAGTGCATTTTTAGACAAAAATCTTCCCTGTGTGTTCAGACAGGTGAATTACAACATTTGCCAATGCTTCACAGGTGAAGAAACTGTTGATGTAACATTAGACTTAGCCTACCCAAACAAAAAAAATCACCCTCCGCCTATGGGCATTGTCTCTATCGACACCTCTAACAAAGTGGTGGCTGGTGGTCTAGGCCATACACTTAAAGGTAGGGAGATTGTGGCCAATGGAGAGAAAACAGGATGCATAGCCTGACCTTCTTTCAGGGCATTACTAATGGCTGAGCGATGGTTGCTGATCCGCTCCCTGAGTGTAGTGACAGTCTTGCCCACGTAGTATAAACCACATGGGCAGGTAATGATGTATACCACATAGGTAGAAGTGCAACTCTGTGATTTATTTGGAATCTTTTGCCTATATAGGGATGAGGAAAGTCCGGCCCACTTAGTAGGCAACGACAAGTTGTGCAGTCTGGGCATCTATAGCCCCCAATTTTTTCTGTTTAGATAACCAATTTGTAGAGCAGGAAATGTGTCCCTTAAAGTCCCGCGACCATCAAATATCTTTCAAATTTCTATCACGTCTGGGAAAAGCAACATCCCTCTCATTGGCTAGCAGATGGGTTGGGAGGTGGCTATCTGTCAGGTGAAAGGCAGCGTCCCTCTGATTGGCCAGCAGACAGGAGGCGTCAGAGAGTTCCAGTCTTGCTACACGAGGCTCCGGGGAGAGAGGTAGGGAGGGGAGTGCGTGTGTGTGTGTCTCCATGTGTTTGTGTGTATCTCTGTGTTTGTGTGTATCTCTGTGTTTGTGTGTATCTCTATGGGTTTGTGTGTATCTCTATATGTTTGAGTGTGTCTCTGTGTGTGTGTCTGTCTCACTGTGTGTGTGTGTGTGTGTTTGTGTGTGTGTCTCCATGTGTGTTTGTGTGTCTCCATGTGTTTGTGTTTGTGTGTGTGTCTCTGTGTGTTTGTGTCTCTGTGTATTTGTGTGTGTGTGGGGGGGGGTCTGCTTTGATTTTATTTGCCCAGGCTGTTTTTTACCCCCAGTCCGGCTCTGCTTGGGTGCCTCCCCACGGGACCTATCGGCTTGCTCTTTTTTGATCATGTACCCCAGACCAAATTTTAGAAAAATGTTTTAAAGAGGAGTTGACAGAAGGTACAGGAGATAAAAGACTACAGTAAGAAAATTCCTTAGGATGCACACCATACACAATATAGAATGGAGATTGCCCAGTAGAAGCATGAGATGCATTATTATAAGCAAATTCTGCCCAAGTAAACATCTCAACCCAAGAGGATTGATTATCAGACAAATAGCACCTCAAGAATTGCTCATGGGACTGGTTAACTCTTTCCATCTGACCATTGGTTTGAGGGTGATATGCAGTGGAAAATGATAAATCAATCCCAACCAAAGAGCAAAAGGCTCGCCAGAAACTAATTGTACTTCCGTGTCAGACACAATATTGACTGAAAAACCATGCAATGTGACAATGTTAGAAATAAACAATTCAGCCAAAGTTTTAGCAGAAGGAATGTGTTAAATAAAGTGACTCATTTTGCTGAATCAACCACCACCCAAATCACAGTTTTTCCCTGAGAAGAAGAAAGGTCCACTATAAAATCCATCGACAGATGGGACCAGGGCCTATTAGGAATAGGCAATGACCTTAACAACCCCTGTGATCGATTTTTAGAGGATTTTGACCTTTGACAAACAGGACAAGAATTAACTAATTTTTGCATGTCTTGTTTAAATGAAGGCCACCGAACATCTCAAGATAATTAAACAGTAGTTTTGGTAATACCTGGATGTCCCACCATTTTAGAATTGTGAGCTTCACTGAGTACCTGCTCCCTCAGATTCTCGTGGGACAAACAGTCTCCCTGAAGGAGTGTCACCTGGAGCCAATGTCTGTGCTCGAGATAGGAGTGTGGCAAGATCTGACCTTAAAGCTGCCAAAATGACCTCTTTGGGAATAATGGAAACGGATTCAAAGCTCCTAGAGAGTGCATCCGCCTAAACATTCTAGGAACCAGACCTGTATGTTAGAAAAAAAATTGGTAAAAAATAAAGCCCACATGGCCTGTCTCGGATTAAAACATTTCGCTGACTCAAAAATTCTTATGGTTGATATAAACCATGATAGTATGTTTAGCCCCCTCCAACAAGTTACATAGTTACATAGTTAAATTGGGTTGAAAAAAGACAAAGTCCATCAAGTTCAACCCCTCCAAAAGAAAACCCAGCAACCATACATACACCACTCTCTACTTTTAATTAAATTCTATATACCCATATCTGTACTAACTATAGAGTTTAGTATCACAATAGCTTTTAATATTATGTCTGCCCAAAAAATCATCCAAGCCATTCTTAAAGGCATTAACTGAATCAGCCATCACAACATCACCCGGCAGTGCATTCCACAACCTCACTGTCCTGACTGTGAAGAACCCCCTACGTTGCTTCAAATGAAAGTTCTTTTCTTCTAGTCTAAAGGGGTGGCCTCTGGTACGGTGATCCACTTTATGGGTAAAAAGGTCCCCTGCCATTTGTCTATAATGTCCTCTAATGTACTTGTAAAGTGTAATCATGTCCCCTCGCAAGCGCCTTTTTTCCAGAGAAAACAACCCCAACCTTGACAGTCTACCCTCATAATTTAAGTCTTCCGCCCCTCTAACCAATTTAGTTGCACGTCTCTGCACTCTCTCCAGCTCATTTATATCCCTCTTAAGGACTGGAGTCCAAAACTGAACTGCATACTCCAGATGAGGCCTTACCAGGGACCTATAAAGAGGCATAATTATGTTTTCATCCCTTGAGCTAATGCCCTTTTTTATGCAAGACAGAACTCTATTTGCTTTAGTAGCCACAGAATGACACTGCCCAGAATTAGACAACGTGTTATCTACAAAGACCCCAAGATCCTTTTCATTTAAGGAAACTCCCAACACATTGCCATTTAGTGTATAACTTGCTTTATATTATTTTTGCCAAAGTGCATAACCTTGCATTTATCAACATTGAACCTCATTTTCCAGTTTGCTGCCCAGTTTTCCAGTTTAGACATATCACTTTGCAAAGTGGCAGCATCCTGCATGGAACCAATAGTTCTGCACAATTTAGTATCATCTGCAAAAATAGAAACAGTACTTTCAATGCCCACCTCCAGGTCATTAATAAACAAGTTGAAAAGCAAGGGACCTAGTACAGAGCCCTGCGGTACTCCACTAACAACACTGGTCCAATTAGAAAATGTTCCATTTACCACCACCCTTTGTAGTCTATCTTTTAGCCAGTTCTCTATCCAGGTACAAATACTATGTTCCAGGCCAACATTCCTTAATTTAACCAGTAACCTTTTGTGTGGCACTGTATCAAATGCTTTAGCAAAGTCTAAGTAAATCACATCCACTGCCATCCCAGAATCGAGGTCTCTACTTACATTCTCGTAAAAAGAAATGTCTCCATTCCTCAAATGCCCATTTGATAGCCAATAATTCTCTATTACCAATAACATAATTAGCCTCAGAAGATGAGGATGTACCCTGTTTGTTATGGGGTGCCTCTGGGAAAGAACTGCCCCTGCCCCAACCTCTGAGACATATACCTCCACAATAAAAGGTAGAGTTTTGTCAGAATGATGAAGAATACGGGCAGACACAAATTATTTTTTAAAGAATTCGAAGGCTTGGATAGCTTCAGGAATCCAAATACTGGAATCCGCACCCTTCTTTGTCAGATCCGTAATTGGGGACACAAAAAGGGACATTTTTTTTATGAACGGTCTGTAGTAGTTTGCAAAACCTAAAAACATTTGGGTTGTACATAATGAATTGGGTTGAGCCCAGTCCAATACAGCCTTAACCTTCCCGGGATCCATCTCCAACTCCTTACCAGATATGCTGAACCCCAAAAACTGTACTGAAGAAACCTCAAAGGTACATTTCTCTAATTTAGCGAACAAATAATTTTTTCTTAACCTGAGTAGGACCTCACGCACATGATGTTAGTGGTCACCCAAGTTAGAGGAAAAAATTAAAATATCAAGATACACTACTACAAACAGCAAGTAAATCCTGGAAAATGTCATTGACATTGACAAACTGCGGGTGCACTGCATAGGCCAAACGGCATGAGCAAATACCAAGACCAAGTGGCCATCTCTGGTGTTAAAGGCCGTTTTCCACTCATCCCCTTCCCTTACGAATGAGGTTATATGTACCTCTAAGATCAAGTTTAGTGTAGATGGTAGCATTCTTGACTTGATCAAAGAGCTCAGATATTAGCGGAAGGGGATATCATTTTTTTACAGTCATTTTAAGGCAACGATAATCAATGCATGGACGAAGACCACCATCTTTTTTGCCCACAAAAAAAAGAAACCTGCCCCAGTAGGGGAATTGGAGGGTCTAATAAAACCTCTTTCTATATTCTCTTTAATATAATCTTTCATAGCCTGAGCCTCAGGCAATAAAAGAGGGTATGTTCTCCCTCTAGGAGGAGTAGAACCTGGGATCAGAGCAACAGGACAGTCGTAGCGCCTATATGATGGGGGTAGTGTTTCAGGAGCATTTTTGGAAAACACATCTGCAAAGGGCAAAGGTAAACAGTCTAAAGAGGTAACTGCCACCATTTTAGGAGAATTTAAACAAGAATCTAAACACTTAACTGAATGATCTCTCCAGTTACCCAATCTATGTGGAGGTTGTGTACTTGTAACCAGGGTAATCCCAAATTTAGAGAAGAAGAACCATCAATAATGTGGAATGATAACTCCTCAAAATGCATATTGTTAGTACACATGGTTAACACCATAGATTTTTGGGTTACCAGACCTGACCCAAGTGGGCTCTTATCAATTGCCAAAATTCTCATAGGAGGTGTAAGGGGACCTTACTGCGAAGGCAGCATCTAAGAAATTACCCGCTGCCACAGAATCCACAAATGCAGATATTTTAACTGAACTCCCAGATCAAGACAATATGACAGGTACCAAGATCCAAGAGGTAAATTGGGGAAACGTCTCAACCCAAATGGAGCTCCCCTTCTCCATTTAGGCTTTGAAGTTTCCCGGCCTCTTAGGACAATGGTTAAGGAAATTACCTATATCCTCACAGTATATATACAGACCCTGGGATCGCCTTTGACCTCCAAATTGCATGGGTTCCTCCTGAGGAAGAGGTAACGAGGGATTTGGTGATTTGTGAGTTGAAATATGTACCACTAACCTTAGTGCCCAAACTTGTGGGTCACCTTGTAGTAAGGTCCTTATTTTCTCCTCACCAGTAGGAAAAGAGTGAGGGGAAAAACTGAGGTATAATTTGCATGCCTCATTGAAAATAAAAAACTTACTCTGATCCCCACTAAACTTGTCAGGGAAGGAAATTTTTGGTTCATAAGAACTAACTTTATCACCCAGGATAGATGAAGGGGAAGTCCCCACAGGAACTGTAGTAGGTGTAGGGATCGTACTGTACCAGGGTAAGATGTTACAACAGTATTGCAAGATCCATATAAAACACACACAACTGCTTGGTAACCAACCTACCCCATCCATCTTGAGCATGATGCAATGATGGTGCCTGGAGCTGCATTATGAATGTTCTTTCATCTTTAATTTACATGCACATTTTATTCATATTATATGCATAATACAGTGTATTCAGCTGATAAAGCATATTCTATATTATGCATATTTCAGAAGCATCTGTTAATAAAAGGACATGTTGATGCATTATTTACTGTAAGCTATAGAGATAATTTCTGTGCAAATAAAAAAGCATTCTGCTCGATACAAATCCTTTTTAATAGCTACATTATGTCTTTGTCACAATAAGGCTTTCATGGTTTTCCAAAAGTAAAAAGGCTTTCGCAAGAACAAGTTTGCAACTTTCCAGCCCTTGTTAAACAACAACTGAGAATCATTTTTTTGTGATGCGGAATTGATAAACGGACTCTTCTGCTGCAAAATACAGACACAAATATGCCAAGATAGTTGAAGCAGAAGCACAGTACCCAGGTGGCTTTCCACTGGTAAATCTGTCAATGTGGTCAAAGTATTTTATAAAACTTAATAAAATCCTTTTTTGTGGCCCTTAAGGAGTCATTGAACTCCTAGTGCAGCAAAA
This sequence comes from Xenopus petersii, assembly GCA_038501925.1. Lineage (NCBI taxonomy): Eukaryota > Metazoa > Chordata > Amphibia > Anura > Pipidae > Xenopus > Xenopus petersii. Next base: position 110,306,334 of record CM076680.1, read on the forward strand.
TATATTAAGAGTTTTAACTAGGGAGAACCCTACTAAATACCGTCCCCAATTGCTCTAAAGGAGTTATTTTTCAACTGCCTTATTCTGCACACTTTAAGGGTGTTTAAGGCATACTGTCATAAACTGAAAAAATCTGAAACCACAAAGACACACTATAATTAAGGCACTTCCTCTCCTGTGATGAGTATTAAAATTTAACTTTTATTAACAGTTGTAAAGAATTGCCACTTAAAAAAATCCAGCCCTAGGTTGTTCTGCTATTATGTCAGAGTTCACCTTTGAGCTTACTATTGGTATTATGTAGAGAGTGATATTCTGAGACTATTTCTAATTGAGAATGGTTTTTGAGTTTTTCATTCAGCAGCTCTTCCTCGATTTTAACATTTCTGGCATAGTTTTTAGAAGGGTGGCGAGTATTACATAATTATTCCTCTGCAACCATCAAGCACATCTCCGGTTGCAAAAAATGGTATCTCCGGTTGCAAAAAAGGCCTAGATCTTACAAGCTCAATTTATACGCAGATGACCTTTGTTACGACCATCACAAAACCTTCAACAAGCGCACCCAATCTTTTTTGGATATTACATATATTTCACCAAATTCTGACAGGTTAACATTTCCAAAATGGGGGCATTACTGATTAAAGAGGCTGTTCACCTTTAAATTAACTTAGATATAGAGAGTGATCTCCTGAGACAATTTGCAATTGGTTTTCATTTGCCGTTATTTAGCTTTTTATTCAGCAGTTTCTGCAATATGGTTGCTAGGGTCCAAATAAGAGACTGTAATATGAATATAAGAGGACCTTAATAGAAAGACGAGTAATCAAAAATAGCAATAACATTATATTAGTAGCCTTAAAGAGCATCTGTTTTTAGATGGGGTCAGTGACCACCACAAAAAATCAGAAGAGGTACACAAATAATTAAAAACTATAAAGGTTAAAGGAAAACTATACCCCCAAAATGAATACGTAAGCAACAGATAGTTTGTATCAAATTGAATGACATATTAAAGAATCTTACCAAACTGGAATATATATTTACATAAATATTGCCCTTTTACATCTCTTGCCTTGAACCACCATTTTGTGACTATCTGTGCTGCCTCAGAGATCACCTGACCAGAAATACTACAACACTAACTATAACACAAAGAAATGAGGAAGCAAAAGGAAGAACTCTGTCTGGTAATTGGCTCATGTGACCTTACATGTCGTTTGTATGTGTGCACAGTGAATCGTACAATCTCAGGGGGCGGCCCTTATTTTTTAAAATGGCAATTTTCTATTTATGATTACCCAATGGCACATACTACTAGAAAAGTATATTATTATGATAATGGTTCATTTACATGAAGCAGGGTTTTACACATGAGCTGTTTTACTCTTTTAAGTTTTTTTAGTATCTTTTAATAGAGACCCACATTGTTTGGGGGGTATAGTTTTCCTTTAAATAATGAAGACCATTTTAAACGTTGCTTAGAAATGGCCATTCTATAACATACTAAAAGTTACCTTAAAGGTGAACCATCCCTTTAAACATTCTTGCAGGATTCCTATTATATACCTTGCAGTAAAGTGTGAGAAATTATTCTACATTACTAGACTCACAGTGCATGGAATTATATAGAAGTCAAATAAGAACTACTTGCTTAGGAAAAACTTTAGACCACGTGACTAATATACCATTACCAAGGCACATTTATCACACTCTACTGCAAGGTACTGTATATAATAGGAATCCTTATCAAGATTGCTTAAGCCTCTGATGTAAAAGCACATTGACCCAGGGCCTGGATTTTTAATGTGGCAATTCTTTTATGTTCAGTTAACAACACACAAGAGCACTCCTGTTATTCCCAGTGCCTGGGTAGTTTTTGTATTGAAAACTTAAAAAATGACAACCAATTGGAAAGCTGATAAGAATAGGACATTCTATAACTTAAAGGTAAACTACACCTGTAAAGAAAACTGTATACAGTTTCAGCAAAATGCTGTTTATTGGATCATGATACTTTAACTTTACCGATCAAGCAAGTAATTACATACATATCAACAAAGCAAGGTGCTCTTACCCTTAATGTGACAATGTGCATGATTTTTGTTTATCATTGCTGTAGGGCTGACCATACTGACATCATCTATTAAAATGCTACCTGTAATCCTTATGTAGAGGTAACAATGCATGATGTTAGGGTGTTTCAAGTTACTCTTGCCTTAATTGTATATACTGTATATCAGGGGAGACTTTTGACCGCCAGGCCAGCTTTCGGCGGTCACTTATTCACACAGACACTGTCGTAAGATGTCCGAAGAAAGTCAAAAGGCGAAAGACTATAACAGGGGTCCCAGACAACATACAAAAGGAGCTAGGTATGGCTCATCAGATTTTGTATTCCCACTCACCAAACCATACTCATTGCTCACCACTACTAGTCTAATTACATCTCCCTTTGCCCAAATAAATCAACACAACCTGATACCCTGCAAAATATTGAGCTAAAAATGCAAAGCATATACAGCTGGAAAAGTCTAAATTACCAACAAATTGTACCATAAAGCTAATAACTCTTAAAATGTTTTTATAATTTATGATTCTTATTTTTCCTGATATTTCATCATTATCAGAGTCTACCTTGACTAACCAAAATAAATTGTATTGCATCCAGTTGGAATGTGCTATCAAAAATGTAGTTTATTTTCTTACTGAATACATCTGATTAAGCCTTGCCTTTGTGCTCTGTTCAGAACAAGTGTAGTTCCTGTACAGTAAATGCTGTTTCAGTGTGGCATTGTTATGTAATTATCTGTATGTGTTGAGCATGAGTTCATTGGTATGATTGCAAAGAAATGTTGATCCATTATTGCCTGCAGAAAAATCTTTCAACCTTTGAAATGTGTAATAGGCAAGAAATTGCACAAGTTAAAAAACCATGGTTTTTGAATGACTGATAAATGCTTGACGGTGGTTTTTAATCCTGTATAAAATCCTGGGATTAAAATGCTTCAACAATCAGTAAATCTCAACTCGGCTACATTTTCTGCAACACATTGTTCTAAGAAAACTCGCTAATACTTCTTTGCATGGTGTGGTGCATGGTCTATTTGGTTTTTCACAGTGTGTTTTAAACAAAAATTGGAATTTATGAAAACAGGTGTGTAGCTTTTGTTTTTTTTTAGTTGAATTTGTTTTATTAAGGTGTACCATTTTATATATGCTGCTGTTTATAGTGTTTTGGTAGTCTATAACAAATGTATTTTCATATAAAATTCTATTTTTTTTAACACAACAGCAGGTACTGGACACACTGGCCTTAGGTGGCATTCAATGCTCATACCTGATCATTTTAATACTTTGGAACATTGCCACCACTCAACGCAACAGCTAGACACCAGAGATTTCAGTTGCCAAACTGATGAAATAAAAATAGTGCCACCATCAGTCAGAAGAATCAGAGCACAGAAAGGGCAAGGTATTGCTGCTTTGATGTCCAGTTCCTCTGGCAACATGTCCACTCTGAGTGACTCTGCAGCATGTTCCTCACATCTGAATGGCAACCTGCACTTCCGCAGTCTACCCAGGATTGGAGCAAGAGTATCTCTGCAGTCCCTTGACCAACGCAATGATAATTACAGTCTTATGGAGGAGTCCTTCAACACTTTGCCTTGGCAGGTAAATCGACTGCAAATGGATGATACTAATGTTCATTTAACGAATAACCATAGATCAACTGTTCTTCAAAGGCCTAAGTCTCATGAAGTAAAATGTTGTGAAAGTGAAATTTCCTCAAGTCCAGCATGTATGGTCTCACCTCATGCTGCTTATTCAACAAGCATTATTCCAAATGCCATACTTTCATATTCCTCAGAATTAATATCTATTCACACCCCTCACAGCAGTGGACTTCTAGACAGGAAACCAACAGTCCACAGTTCATCTTCTAACAGAAAGGGTTTTACTTCTGGGATTGCAGATAATCATCATGCCTCTTGTGGTAATTGGAGTGAGAACAGTTCATCTAGGAGCTCACAAATACATGTTACTGGGTCATCTATATGTAAAATAGGAGATGTTCCTCACAATATTCCTTGCAAAATTAATATTGGCTTTAACAACCTCTCATTTGACAGTCACAGTCAAAGTGAATTAAGCTACTCAGATGGTCATCAAAGAAATGCCAGTATAACTAGCAGCATTAATAGTGCAGACAACTGGTTTTATAATTCTAGGGACAATCACAGTGCTCCAACTAAGAAACTATCATCTGTAATTTCTGGGTGTCCTATGAGCACTATGAACTCCTGCAGTTCTAAGAGGAAAGCAGATTCTTGCTCTTTGTATTCACTGGACCAAGATGGTTTTTCAATACATATAGATTCTGGAATAAGTTTAGCTGACCAAAGCCAAATTAATGGAATTGAGAAACTACACTATAGTGTCATAAATATGTTTGACATAAAAGAGATGTCCGATATAGAAGTGAAAACAGGATGTAATAACAAACCACTTCCACACAGCATATCTTTGAAGAAATCTAAAAAGCCTCCTCAACCACCTTCTAGGACAGATTCTCTCAGAAGGCTGTCTACGAAAGTTATCCAAACTAATGGGCAGGTGCTCAACGAAACTTTTATTGCTACACTTAAACAGTCTTTGCCACTAAACTTGAAGTGTAAGAGCACTGGCTCACCTTTGCAGTCAAGTCCCTGTAGTGATTATGCAGATCCCTGGATCCTGCACTCATGTAGCCAGAGTACAGTTAGCACCAATAGTAGCGGAATATCTGTTGTTGCTCCAAATATGTACTCTATCTGCACTGTGACACCCTCACAGAGTGAAACCAGTAGCATGAAATCTGAATATTCTGATCAGTGGAGTTGCTTTATTGACTACTGCCAGGCTCCCACTGAGCAACCCAAATCATCAAAACACAATCTAAGTAGTCCTGCTGGCCTAAATAAATACAATGGACGTAAGTCTTCCTATGGAATGAGGACTTCAGCACCCCAAGGTCACACTGGATCAGGTAAAGGTTTTTCCTCTTCAGAAAAAACACGCAGAGTTGCATCACCATCTAGCGGATATTCAAGCCAGTCAAACACTCCTACCACATTGACACCAGTGCCTCTTCTCTCAAAGAATATATCTCAAGTAAATGTAAAATACAAAATGAAACCAAAAGTACCTGAAAGACGATCCTCGTTGGTATCTTCAGTTTCATCTTCTTCTACTTCCCTTTCATCAAATACTTCAGACTCTCTGCAGCAGAGCATGCAGTTTTCAAATGTGATGTTGTCAACCCATGCTCTTTCAACCCCTCCACTCACTCCTGACCTTCCTCCACCCCCAACAATGGATGCAACTGACACAGGTTCTCTAGAGTATTCACCTAAATTTCCACCTCCTCCCCTTGAGGTTACAATGCTTACAGACCATGACTTGGATCTGTGGCTTTCATGCTCCTCTCAAAACACTGCAATGAGTAAACCTATGGATAGTCTACCATATCCTCCCTCTCCTCTTGTTACTATGATGCACAGTATGCTTCCATCACCTGCATCCCCGCTTATCACAAAGGTACTGAACATTGGAACAGAAAAATTTTCACTCAAAAATGCTGACTGCAGTAATTTTCTAAATGATCACAGTAAACAGGAACCGTTGAAACCAACCGTTCCTATTGTAACTGCTCATGCATTGCAAATGCATTTGAGATCTGTTAAGAAAACATCACAACCGGAAACTGAACAAATAGCTGAATACATGCCAGAATCCTGCCTACATGATGAGGCATCAGCCTTATTTATACAGCAATCTTTAGTACCGTCTGCCTCTCCAGAACTGAAATCCACTGAAAACCAAACAGAAAATACAAATTACAACATGCCTGCCCAGCAAGTACTGTCCTCTGGTTTTCAAAGCAACGCACCTCAACTAACTTTTGGTGAAATAGAAGCAGACAAAGCACATAAAGAACACATAGAAGAATTTAAGAATTCAGCATACACTGTAAACTCATCTTCTAATGAGAAACAAAGTATATCACAAAGCACACCAAATTCATTTCTCAACAAGAATTCTCCTTGTGTTTCAAAGAAGCCTAAACTGTTACTTATCGTTCCACCTCCACAACTTGATTTGGCAGCAGAAAAACTAGCACAAGTCAATGAAAATGTGAAAAGCATGCCAAATTTCTTTGAAAAAGATACCATTAGCGAACTTTGTGAGAGTGATGAAAACTACAGAAGGAAAGCTGAAGACATTGAAGAACAAACCAGTGGTTTGGTTTACCAAGAACAAGAAGCATGGTTTTCCCCATGCAAACTTAATAAAAACAAAGTTTTCATACTAAAACCAGTTCCAGAAATGCAGTATCACCAGCAAAAGGAAGAGCAGCAATCCATATCAGATGAACTCAATATTTATATTAACATTTCTGAGAATACAAGCTGCAATCAAAATACATCTCAAGATGATGACACTGGTAAGTCATTATTGCATGCATTTTGTTTTTCATACCGAACTATTGCTTTTGCTCTATCTACCTATCTATTGTCTGTCATCTATCTATAGAGATGTGGATGTATATATAGAGAGAGAGAGAGAGAGAGAGAGGCACAGGACTTATGGTGAGAAAAACTGAGGAGGGACAGAGGCAATAGAAAAGGAGAGGTTTGTCCGTTTGTTAGGCAGGATTTAAAAGCTTATATAAAGGAGGAGGTTGTGTTAGAAAATGAGGGGGCAGAAATCTTATGGGTGGAGTTCTTCACCAATTGTAAAGAGTCCAGCAAATTAATTGTAGGCATATGCTATAGACCCCCTAATGTAAGTGACGAGGAGGAGACTAAGCTCCTGATGCAAATAGAAAATTCTGGCTGCTAGTTTGGGTAAAGTAATGATAATGGGGGATTTTAATCACCCAGATATTGACTAGAGCAGGAGTCAGCAACCTTTACTATAAAAAGAGCCATTTTGCCCCCTCTTCCACTAAAGAAAAATTGTCTGGAGCAGCAAAACATAACACACAGTTATAAACTTTTAAAGGTTTTAATCTTTTTTAATTTCAACTGTTACAACAGAATACAACAAACAGAAGTGCATGTGTATGTGTATGTATGTGTAGGCCTACTTTGAAATAAATGAAACACTGAATAGCCCTATTAAATGCTAGTGTTCTCATCTGTTTAATGTAAATTCTGTTTCTGAAGGTCCATGCTGGTCTTCCTTCTCTTGTCTTGAGTGTGTGACTGCGGTAAGGACCATGATGAATCATCTTGTAGCGGCTCGGTCTTGCTTTCACTCCTGGAACATCTATACAGCCCTTTCGCCTGCTGGTGGCTTCCTGAGTGAGCGACCACAGTAAGCTAACCATTAGTTTACCGCGGTCGCACACTCAAGAACGTGACAGGCAAAACGTCAAAGGCAAAGCAGCAAGACCGAGCCACAGCAAGCAGGATGAAGAGCCGCATGAGGCTCCGGAGCCACGGGTTGCCTACCCCTGAACTAGAGCAACAGTACTGCAAGATCAGTTAATGAGAACAAGTTTATAAACTTGTTGCATGACAATTTTATGGCACAGGTTGTTGAGGAGCCTACCAGAAAAAATGCTATTCTGGATCTAGTGATCTCAAATGACCCAGAACTTGTAGCAAATGTACAAATATATACTGGGGCAACAAAAAACATGAATGTTGAAAAGCTAATTTTAGTGCCTTGAGGGCTGCCCTACAGAGTATTGATTGAGTATAGCTTTCCTTCTCCTTTAAGGAGTAAATGTATAAGCTCTAAGAATCATCCTATGTGGCTTCATACAGAAGTAAAGACGTTAATAGGAAAGGAGAGAAAGGCATTTAAAAACTACAAATCTGTTGGGACAGAAGCTGCATTTAATGAATATAAACACTGTAATAAATGTTGTAAATCAGCAATCTGGAAGGCAAAGAAAGGAAAAAAAATATGCAGGTTGAGAGTGTTGCTCCATTAAATAATGGTACCAGTATAGTTGTAACAGATACAGAAAAGGCAAATGTGCTAAATCAGTTCTTTTATTCAGTGTATACAATAGAAGAGTCTGAGTTCCCAGGCTCAGTTTATAGCTGCCCTAATGGCTCAGCTCAATCTAGTCAGTAGCTAACTCAGGATATGATTCATACAGCTTTAATAAAAATTAATGAAAACAAGGCTCCAGGGCCTGATGGCATACACCCCCGGGTTCTAAGAGAGCTTAGATCAGTTTTAGACCAGCCCCTATTTCTGATTTTCTCAGATTCACTTTCATCTGGTATGGTGCCTATGGATTGGAGAAAAGCTGATGTTATTCCAATATTAAAAAAGGGATTACAATCTCAGCCTGGCAATTATAGGCCAGTAAATTTGACATCTGTGGTGGGCAAATTATTTGAAGGCTTGTTAAGGGTTCATATTCAAAATTTTGTCCTAGTCAATGGCATTATGAGCAGCAATCAGCATGGCTTTATGAAGGATAGGTCATGTCAGACATATTTGATTGCTTTTTATGATGAGGTAAGTAAGATGCTTGGACAGTGGGGGGGGCAGTAGATGTGACCTATTTAGATTTTGCCAAAGCATTTGATACTGTGCCCCACAAACGACTGCTTTCTAAACTAAGGTCTGTTGGGATTAATGAAGTCGTTTGCACATGGATAAGAAACTAGCTACAGGATCGGGTACAGAGGGTGGTTGTTAATAGTACATTCTCTACTTGGAGTAAGGTTCTTAGTGGGGTCCCTCAGGGCTTGGTATTGGGTCCAATTTTATTTAACTTGTTCATTAATGACTTAGGGGAGGGTATTGTAAGTAATGTATCAGAGTTTGCAGATGACACAAAACTATGTAGACCAATTAATTCTATCCAGGATTTGGCATCCTTGCAACATGATCTTGACAAACTGGCAATCTGGGTAGCTAAGTGGCAAATGAGATTCAATGTTGATAAATGTAAAGTCATGCACCTGGCATGTTAGAATATCCAAGCCACTTATACCCTTAATGGGACTGCACTCGGCAAATCCATTATGGAAAAGGACCTTGGAGTCCTTTTAGATGATAAACTTGGCTGTAGCAAGCAATTCCAGTCAGCAGCATCAAGGGCAAATAAGGTCTTGAGCTGTATTAAAAGGGGCATAGAGTCACGGGAGGAGGGGGTCATTCTTCCACTGTATAGAGCACTTGTAAGGCCCCATCTAGAATATGCCATACAGTTTTGTCTCCATCTCTCAAACTGCACATTATTGTATTAGAGAAGGTCCAGAGAAGGAAAACTAAGCTGGTAAAATGTATGGAAAATCTTAGCTATGAGGAAAGACTGGCCAAATTGGGGATGTTCAAGCTGGCAAAGGGGTGTTTAAGCGGTGATATGATATGTATAAATATATAATTGGATCATATAATAATCTCTCTAATGCTTTATTTACGGGTAGTTCTTTCCAGCTGACACAAGGTCACCCATTCCAATTAGAAGAAAAGGGTTTCCGCCTAAATATTCGGAAGGGATGTTTTACAGTGAGAGCTGTGAAGATGTGGAATTCTCTCCCTGAATCAGTTGTACAGGCTGATACATTAGATAGCTTTAAGAAGGGGCTGGATGGCTTTTTAGCAAGTGAGGGAATTCAGAGTTATAGAATATAGCTCATAGTACAAGTTGATCCAGATTTAGAGAGGATTCAGATGGGGTTTTTTTTGCCTTCCTCTGGATCAACTGGCAGTTAAGCAGGTTAAAAAAAAAAAAAGTTATAAGGTTGAACTTGATGGACATGTGTCTTTTTTCAACCTAATTTACTATGTTACTATGTTTTAACAAGAAATTATCAATATCACCACCCCATCTCTGTGGTGCTCGCTGGCAGGAACCCCTGGACCGGTGCAGTTTTCTACTGATAGGAGCACCAGTCCAGGGTGTGAGGTAAGTATATATAATCACTTGGGGGTGCTTAACTTTTGGCACCCTCAATTAAATATGCCTTTCCTACTCTTTTAAGTTGGTAATAAGACCAGAAAAGGATTGATTTATTAACCTGATACCATCTCCTGTCCCAAATACATTGTAATATGGCTAGTTGTAAAATTGCATATTCCTGAAAGGTCCAAAATAAATATAAATATAAAAGTTTAGGTAAGATAATCAAGAGTACTGATGCTTTCTGTCCCATCCATGAAATTGGTAGTTTAGCCCACTCCAACAGTTTATTCTGTAGAAACCTGAACATAGGGGGAAAATTAGCATTGTATAAGGTTGTATAAGATTGTTGATTCTTACTTTAAATGAGTGGTGTTTCCACTGAAAGTGAAAGCTAAGTTGTAATAATTTAAATTGACCAGAGTGTAAATTAAAGGGGCGGTTCACCTTTAAGTTAACTTTTAGTATGTTATAGAATGGTTAGTTCTAAGCAACTTTTAAATTGGCCTTGATTATTTCTTTTTTTTTTATAGTTTGTCAATTATTTTTTAATCATTTTTCTGTCTCTTTCCAGTTTTTAAAAGGGGATCACTGACCCCATCTAAAAACAAATTCTGTGTATTTACAACATGTTGCTCATTGATCCACTGCTTGGGGATCACTGTTATAGACAGATAAAGGGGGAACTATTTTCTCACTGCTTTATTTACCATTAGGTCTTAGGTCAACCATTACGATTAGAAGAAACGAGATTTCAACTAAATATTTGGAATTTTTTTGTTACAGTGAGAGCTGTGAAGATGTGGAATTCTCTCAGTAGTATAGGCTGATACATTAGATAGCTTTAAGAAGGGGTCGGATGGCTTTTTAGCAAGGGAGGGAATACTGCGCTATGGAAGATAGCTCACATTATAAGTTGATCCAGGGACTGGGTCCGATTGCCATCTTGGAGTCAGGATGGGATTTTTCCCCCTCTGGGGCAAATTGGAGAGGCTTCAAATGGGTTTTTGTTGCCTTCCTCTGGATAAACTAGCAGTTAGGCAGGTTATATATACACTTAAAAGGTTGAACTTGATGGACATGTTTCTTTTTTCAACGTAACTTATGTTACTATGTTAAGGTATTTAGGGGCTGCCACCATGCATGATATTGTGAAGAATGAATGATCCACTGTAGGATTAAAAACCAAGTTAAAGTCCCCCAAAACAAGCACAATCACTTGCAAAATATAATTGTAACTAAAAAAATACTTCAGCATAGAAGCACCAGAAGAGGGAGAAAGGTAACTAATGAACCTGTAATAGAACCAGTAAAATGTAGATAACGGCTTTTACAAAATAGAGGACTCCAAATGGAACTGCGCATGGTTTTGGAATGCAATCACTACTCTTCTAGTTTTAGAGCTATAAGAGGTTGTATACATTTGTGAGGGGGGCAGACTGCGGGACCTGCTATAGTGTAATTCCCCTGAATACTGCTGATCACCGTAAGTAATCTAGCAGTGGGTGGAGTGAGGTATTTCTGAATAGGGCTGGGTGGGGAGGAGAGGGTGACTTGCAGCCATGTGGCTAAGCCAGGCCAGGGGGGGTGCCTAGCTCCTTTTCAAATTCTTTTTATTGAGTTTGCAATAAGAAAAATAAAATTGACATGCCTACTTGACATTCACATACATATGTCTATGCAAATTCATGTAAATGCTGTTTAAAAAGAATCTACATAAGAACAATAAGCAATAAAACAAGAAAATGTTAAAACAAATACAAATAGACCTGTTCTTCTCCCTTAATTCAAGCTTAACAAAATAAATTTAAAGATTCAATTAAAAAAAAAAATTAATGAATAAATCGGCAAGTTATATGAATGGTTTAGTTTTTCATAAATATAACTACATTTTCAGTCACCTTTCCCCATTAGTTTATGGATAAATCTCTTTTTGTTATCCTCTAGAGTTACAATATAAAAAGACCATCTACGCTCAATCGTACTCCTTTGAGATAATGCATCCACTCTATATCTAATGACTTCTTGAATACAAAAATAATGTAATTATGAAAATACATCTTTCATCTTTCAAGATCGGAGACTTATCTCTAATCCAACACATACATTTTCGGATTTTCGGGTAGCTGCCATAACTAACCAGCAAAAATTAAAAATTTCAACTGGAAAATTAGTTGAAGCGATATTATTTACCAATAGTAAATAGTCCTTCATGTCTAATAAAGCACAATGTGGATTCAATATATCAAAATTAATTGACCTTTTAATAAAACAGGTGACACACTCCCAAAGCTTTTTAATAAATGGACATGACCAAATATGGTGAAAAAAATTGTAATTTTGCTCTTCACACTTATGACAAAATTAAATCTTTTGAGAATCAGTAGAGTTCTGGAATAATAATCCATAACCAAGGTGGATAAACCTATAATGCTGGTGTCTCCATTCCTCAGAATTTACATTTTTAAAAGAAGACTATTTTTCTCTCGATTTAATTAGTGGATCAACATCATTGGAAAGTGTGTTAAGTAAATGCCATGATATCAAATACTATGAAGTTTATGGTCTACAGATAGTTGCACTATTGATTCATAAACGTTATCCTTCTTTAATTGCGACATTGTTTTGCTACCAATCAATAAAAACCCTTGTCCAATCTGTGAATAGCTTAGTCTCTCCTTTTGTGAAAGATTATATAACTCTTTAACTACTTACCAGGAAAGAGGATTACCTGAATCAGGATCTACAATATGCAATTTGGGATATACCAAATTTTCTCCACTCTGATTTCTTGTGCCTATCCTGATAGATGTGAGAGCGTTCAAGCCATTGTGCATCTTCCTGCCTGTATTCAGTGGCAATTATAAAATAATGGCAAAACAATTATCTTATCATAAAAATATTAATTTCTGGAAGTGTATTCCAAGTTTCAAGTATTAAAGGCCAGCTTGGGTTAGGCAAGTAGTAATGGGTGATGCTGTGATTGCAGATTCTAAAAATGCCTTTTGCTTGTAGGAATTCTTGAACAAACCTAATATTCAGGGCTATTGTGATATTAAAAGGGTGGTTCACTTCTAAGTTAATGTTAAGTATGTTATAGAATGTATAATTCTAAGCAACTTTTGAATCAGTATTAATTTTTTCTGTTTTATAGATTTTGAATCTTGCCTTCTTCTTACTCTTTCCAGCTTTCACATGGGGATCACTTACCCCATGTAAAAAAACAACTTCTCTGTAAGGCTACAATTTTATTGTTATTGCATATTTTTATTACTCCTTGAAAAAAAGACACATCCATCAATTTCTACCTTAAGTCTGCATATAGAACCTGCCTAACTGCTAGTTCTAGTCTCTTATTCAAAGCATTGTGTGGTTGCTAGGGTAATTTGGACCCTAGCAACCAGATTGCTGAAGTTGCAAACTGGATAGCTGCTGAATAAAAAGCTAAATAACTCAAAAACCACAAATAATAAAAAATTAAAACCAATTACAAATTGTCTCAGAATACCACTCTCTACATCATGGGTCCCCAACCGCAAGGCTGTGTTGGGCCACTGCACTAATGCAATCCAATGCGCGTCTGAGCAGCATCTTACCCCGCAGCACCATGGGATAGATGTTCAGATGCGGCTGGTGCCTCCTGTCACTGATAGCACGGGGAGTGAGAAGCAGCACGGTAGTGCCAGGCAGGGTCGGACTGGGGGGCTTGGGCCACCCAGGTTGGGGACCACTGCTGTACATCATACTAAAAGTTTAAGTTAAAGGTGAACAACACTTTTAAGATGTACAGCTAATATATTCTCATATATAACCAACACTCCCATAAACAATGGCTTGAGTTGATAGCCGAAACTTAATCACAACTGTTTTTGCATCTTAGGAAGTCCTGTGAGTGCGGTTCTGTTGATAGGTTTAATATATAAAGGAGCTTTACCCCATGGGTCTCCTGTGTCTCCCGGAGACGTAAGAGAAATATATATATTCAGCACCAGTATTCAGCACCAGTCAGCTACACCAGCTTTATCCTTGGCACTGGTCGGACACATGGCGGAAGGTAGGACAGGGGGGCCATTGACCCGGGGAGGAGGACGAGCTGCATTGGCAGCAGGGGGGACATAGGTTAGTTATTTTGCCTGTGTCAAATGCCAAGCTAAATTCTCTAATGGTCAGACAGAGTCGCTCTGCCGGTCGGGGACGGGTACGGGTACGGGGAGCCGCCACCGCCCACGGTTTTCCATAATGACCAAACAGGGCATATGCCCCAAGACAATAATTGTCAGGCAATGGCAGCGCCTCAGTGGGCTGTTCAACTGTCTCAGTCCTTGGCTTCGCTCCAAAACATTCCCTCGTTAGCAGACTCCATTGCTGGAACGATAGCAGATTCCATTGGGAAGGCTATGTCCAAAATGCAGGAAGGTACAGTTGAAAAACGTAAGCGACCAATATCCAGTCGAACACAAACCAAGTCGTCTCCACCCAGAGTAGCAGATGCTTCAGATTCTTCTGAACAAGAGGGTGAAATATCTTCCTCAAGTGATCCCCCAGGAGATGAGGAAGGAACTTTGGATAAGGAAGTACACCATGATGTTGAGGGCATCATCAGGGCAGTGATTGAAACTTTGAAGTTAGATCCACCTAAAGATAATACACCTCTAAGGGGTTGTTCAAGAGACAAAGGAAGTCCGTATCAGAATTTCCCTCACACGAACAGTTACTAGCAGTGGTTCAAGATGAGTGGAGTACTCCAGATAGAAAATTTCAACCTAGCAAAAAATTTTCCAAAATGTATCCATTTCCCAAGGAAATGGTTGACAAATGGGCCGTTCCCCCACTGGTTGATGCACCAGTATCAAGGCTGTCTAGAAACACCACCTTACCTTACAGATGCTGCAGCTTTCAAAGATCCAACAGACAAACGTTTGCTGCGGCATGGGTCAGTAGAGTTATGGAGACTTGGGCAACATCACTTATATCAGGGCTCCAAGACGGTTCATCAAGAGCGAGTCTTATTGTTACGCACAAGACATGGCTGACGCTGGCACATTCCTTAGCGAAGCAGTACTTGACACAGCTCAATTAGCGGCAAGATCGTCAGCTTTAGCAGTAGCTGCTCGTCGGATACTATGGCTTAAGAACTGGTTGGCCGACCTTAGTTCAAAGAAATCATTAGTGGCACTTCCATTCAAAGGTTTATGTCTCTTTGGAGAAGAACTGGAGAAAATTATCTTGCAAGCCACAGGGGGCAAGAGTACCTTCTTACCTCAATCTAAATCTCAATCAACTAATACCTTTCGTAGAGGTAGATTTTTTCGAGGCCAAAGTAACAGATCATCAAAGCACTCCAATTCCCCGTGCAGAACAACTTTTCGTAACAGATTTTCCGACAAGTCCCGACCAAGTTGGAAGCCAAACAAGACCCAGAGTAAGTCCCCACAGGACAAGCCCAATTCGACATGACTTCAGGACAACGTCTGAACCGCAAGAGTCGATAGGGGGCAGATTATTGCGGTTCCGGGAAGTTTGGGCGCATCACTCCACAGATGCGTGGGTCCAAGAAGTTGTATCAGAAGGATACCATCTAGATTTTTGGGCAGTCCCTCCACAAAAATTCTTCATGTCAACAGTCCCCACCGAAGGCAGAAAAGCACAAGCTTTCCACAACAGTGTAGCAGTTCTGCTGAGAACGGGAGTAATCATTCCAGTTCCACGTCAACAGAGATATTACGGATTCTACTCCAACCTGTTTATTGTACCGAAAAAGGAGGGAACGTTTCAGCCAGTATTGGATCTCAAGGACTTGAATCGACACATGAGGTCAGCCAAATTCAAGATGGAAACATTGAGATTGGTTATCCGAGGCATCGAACCAAATCAGTTAATGATGTCGCTAGACGTGAAGGATGCTTACCTGCACGTTCCGATATGGCCACCACATCAGCGTTATCTGAGATTTGCTTTTCTCAATCATCATTACCAATTTGTGGCACTACCGTTTGGTCTATCCTCAGCCCCGAGGGTGTTCACAAAGCTAATGGCAGTCACAGCAGCAGCTATGAGACTCAAGGGAATATCGGTGATCCCTTACTTAGACGATCTCCTTCTAAAGGCCAACACCCTCGAAAGAGCTCAAGTGACCTTGAGGCAGGCAACCGAAATAATGCAGCAATTCGGGTGGTGGATCAACTGGAGCAAGTCACAAATACATCAATCACGTCGAATGATCTTTCTAGGGTTAGAGCTCGACACTTCGTTACAGAGAGTGTTCCTCCCAAGGGAACTTCATCACAAAGTGTTTCAGAATTTGGTTCTGCAATGGGGACAACCACAAATAGACCTAATGGCATCAAGAACCAATCGCAAAGTCAACCGGTTCTTTATGAGGTGCAGAGATCCACTTGCAGAAGGGATTGACGCCATGACGCAAGTTTGGAGTTTCGATCTAGCATATGTGTTCCCACCTATTCCAATGCCGCCCAAAATACTCAAAAAGATCCGCCAGTCAGTTCTAGTGTCAATCGTGATAGCCCCCTTCTGGCCACGAAGGACATGGTTTCACGACCTTCAAGAGATGTCAGTAGAGGAGCCAATTCCTCTTCCTCGCAGAGCGGACTTGTTCAAGCAACGGCCCATTCTTCATCTCAACCCAACCCTCTTCAATTTGACGGCATGGTTATTGAGAAGTCCGTTTGGAGAAAGAAGGGGTTCTCAGAGGATGTGATAGACACCCTAGTTCAGGCCAGAAAACCAGTTTCTGCAAAGATATATCATAGAATATGGAAACGGTACTACTCTTGGTGTCAACAGAATGATGTCCCAAAGGAGAAGTTTTCGGTGGCCGCTATCCTCTCATTCTTACAAAAAGGTCTTGACTTGGGTTTGCGGCTTAATTCTCTAAAAGTACAAGTTTCAGCTCTCTCGCTACTATTTCAAAGGAAAATAGCTTATATGAGTACAGTCAAGGAATTTCTTCAAGGGGTGGCACTACCACTTAGTATTAACTTCTCTCTTAGACCCACCATTTGAACCAATATCGTCAGTGGATCTACAATGGCTTACTTGGAAGGTGGTTTTTTTGGTTGCGATATCGTCGGCAAGGAGAGAGTGTCAGAGCTGGGAGCTCTGTCATGCGATCCAAATCTATTCGTGTTCCACATAGATAAAGCTGTCTTGCGTCCCAAGCCATCTTTTCTCCCTAAAGTTGCATCAGCCTTCCATATCAATCAAGAGATAGTAGTTCCATCTCTGTGTTCCAATCCAAAGAACCCAAAAGAGAAATACCTTCATGCACTGGACGTTGTTAAAGCACTTAAAGTCTACACCAAGCGCACTCAGGAGTCCCCATCTTTTCAAATAAAAGCACATTCAACAAGAGCCATGGGAGCATCCTGGGCCTGGCGGAATTCTGCTTCGGTGGAGCAGATCTGCAGAGCTGCGACCTGATCGTCAATTCATACATTTACCAAATTTTACCGCTTAGATACGTTTGCAGCAGAAGTGGCCTTTGGTCGTAAAGTACTACACGCGGTGGTGCAGGCCTAAAAATGGTTTGCATTCACACACTCTGTGTCCCTCCCTGTTGTTTGTGGGGCTGCTTTGGTAAGTCCCCATGGGTCTCCTGTGCCCCCCCCGGAGACATAAGAGAAAATAGGATTTATGTTCTTAGTGTTAAATCCGTTTCTCTTAGTCGACAGGGGGACACAGGACTGCCCACCCGGTTCATGCATGTACATAGTTTACTTTCAATGACGTTCCTGTTCTGTGTTTTTTCCTTGTGTCCTGACTTTGGTACCAACTGATGCGAAAGAGGAAGTGCTAGGGGTAAAGCTGGAGTAGCCTAGGCACTCCCCCTTTCAGCTGTCAATCAAGTGTCCTGCCTCCTGGAGGATGGAGCTTTTACCCCATGGGTCTCCTGTTTCCCCCTGTCGACACGGATTTAACGGTAAGAACATAAATCCTATTTTATATATATATATATATATATATATATATATATATATATATATATATATATATAATTCAGCAGAAGGACCCGTACTCCATGTTTAGTGAATTAATCGTGTTTATTGTTAATGCATATCCCACATTAGGACCTTTCGCAAGGACAATTTGCAAATGAATAAGTGCATACTTAAATACTCAAATTCCCATCAGAATATATAAACATACATGCAGTATTTACTTCTCACAACACAGTGTCACCGTTGTGCAAGTGAATAATGTGTCCTACTTGGTGAAACAAAAGTGTCCATTCAGAAAAAGTCCAAGCATATAAACCTGTCATACAATTGGGACTAAAGATCATCTTTATAATATTTATAATTCAGCACTACCACACCTCCTCCTTTATCCGCTTTTCTGACAATAATGTCTTTTGACAGTGTTGCGTTTGAGTGTTTTCAGTATACCAATAGCTTTACTGAGTATATAGATATGTCTTGTATGTGTGTATATGTGCTTTTTTGGTTTGTTTAGTCTATACCTCAATTTATACAGTCGTGGGGTTTTCCACCCAAAAAAGACTTCTATCCATCTGTCTATATGTATATGGTTATATATGATTATATGTATATATCTGGATATATAGTAACAACAACCCAGGGTCAGAGAAGACAATTCTGACTTCAGGTGCAAGTCCCGGCATCACTGTTTGCGTTATTATGCTCAAGGGAACCAGAAAGCACTTGTCTCTCTTTCTCTCTCGCTCTCTCTCCTCTCTCTCTTCTCTGTCTCTCTCTTCATGAAACATATAGATGATTTTTTTGTAAAATAAATTACCATACAGCTGAAGTCTTTAATAACGACACCGCAAATTCACCGCTCTGGACAAGCAGTGACATAATGAGCAATGAAGAAGTGACCACTCCAGCAAGGCCTGTTACAACGGAGGATCTTTTTGCTCGAATCCACAAGTATGATTGCCTCTCTTATTTCTTATACACCTGATGATATATTTTTATATCTTGTTATGATAGCATCTGCTGCCTGTTTATTAAAATGAAAACATGAGCTCATTCAGTAGGATTATGTAGAAATGCTACATAACTTCCAAAAATAGAATTATTTTTATTTATTTTTTGCACTAACATACCTGATTCCACATATTTTGAAACAATGATTATCTCACTACAGTTTCCCACCTCCTTAGGCTCACAGTGTAATACAACTCCTCCTTCACCATGTTTCCTTAGTGGGTGCCTCACAGGTTCAACACAACTTCAGTGCATTACTTCACCCTGGCACAAAATTATATATTCCATAATATAGACATGTATCAAAAACACATTTTATATCGGAAAATACAACTGACAAATGTGTCTCTACTAAACTTGCCTCACTACAGTACCAAAGGGCCACTATAGAAATTTGCATTATTTAGATTTCAAGGCCAAACATTCCACAAAATCAGTAGGTTTCCCTAGAAAACCATACATACATTTTGTAAATAACAAATATCCTAAATATGAATGCCAGGGTTTTTGTTGAACAGTTTGATGCCCCATGTGCAGAGTTTCCCTAAAATTAAAACCGTATATATGAACATTTCTGTCATTTCAGCTACTGCAAAATCAGCACATTTATGGAATTTTATGTTGGGTAAAGCCACAAAAAGCCATGTATTTTTGGAAAGTAGACATTCACAAATTAAAATTGAGTAAATGTAAATTTGTACTCTACAAATTAACAAACCGCAAACCTTTCCTGAATTTGGCAGTTTAATAACATTTCTTAATGTTTTTGCAGCATCTTATCTCATTGGTTTCCAAGATAAAATATGCTAAATATGAATGCCAGGGATCATCTGAACAATGTGCATATGTTTACGGATTTATATGACAAAAATATACCTTGTGCATATTAATGTTTTGGCTTATATTTGGAATGCTTCAAAATTCCATTGCCTGTTTTGTGTGTGGTAAAGGTTGCAAACATTTTGCAGACCCCTGAAAACCATTCTCTAAACTATCAAACTGTAAGGCTTTGCTAAATGTAGCATTTTTGATGAAATGTCAAAGTATCGCCTCCAAACTTTTGTTTTACAGAATGTTATCTCCTACAAATGCCTATGTACTAAGATCAAACATCCTAAAAATGAAAGCTGTGCTTCTGCTCTACTGAGCAGTTTGATGCCCAATATACATAGATTTACCAAAGTATGTGGCATGGACGGACCAAAAAATGTTTTATGCTGCAAAATAAGCACCCTGCATGCATTTTATGTTTCATAAGAAACCCTAAAAGTATGCAGATCCCTTGAAAACCATATATTTTTAAAACAAACACATTGTGACAAATCCGTCATGGGTACATGGCTAAAGGGAGCAGTTTTTATGACAGTTCTAAAAATCTCCTAAACATATTGCAATTTGTCACATTTATCTTGCACAATTTCTTATATACAAAAATAAAACATCCTAAATGCAAACTCCAAGGGTCTGCTGAACAGTTTGATGCCTAATATGCATACAGTTCTCAAAGCATGTGGCATGTGGTCCTACACTAAAAATTGTGTAGATTCATTTTCTTGGCTGCTGGTTCACCTACTGTGAGCAAAGTGTATTTTATGTTGTAAGACTCTCTAAGTACGAAGACTCCTGAAAACCTTATATTTGTGGAAATGCACGTTCTAACAGATACAAAATGAGTAAAAACTAGGGATGAGTGAAATATTTTGTAGCAAAAAAATGTCCATAGACTCTAATTATAGTAAAAAATGTCTCTCAGTTTGAAAAATGTGCGAAAAAAACCCATTGACGTCAATGTGTTTGGTGATTTTTTTTTTAAAGGAGTTTTCATCTTTAAATTATTTTTTGGTATGATGTAGAGAGTGATATTCTGAGACAGTTTGCAGTTGGTTTTCATTTTCTGTTATTTGTGGTTTTTGAGCTTTTATTTAGCAACTCTCTAGACTGAATTTCCACATACTAGTTGCTAGAGTCCAAAAATTACTCTAGCAACTATCCATTTAAAACTGCAATATGAATAGGAGAGGGCCTAACTAGGAAATTAAGTACTACGAAGTAGTGATAATACTACATTTGTAGCCATAGAGAACATCTGTTTTTAGATGGGGTCACTAACCACCATTAAGAAGGCAAATCATTCAAAAACTATAAAATGTATTCTCTTAACATGCTTAATGTTACCTTAAAGGTGAATTGCTCCTTTAACGTATTTTCAACAAAGTGAAACGAATCATATTCACCAATCACTAATAAAAACCTCTTTCTACTCCAATCTACCAAACTTCATACATACTAATACGTTACAGTTGCTGTTTTCAAAATGTGGTTTCTTTTCATGAAACCTACATAGATATTGTAGAAAAGTGAATGTGTATTTGCAATTATTATAGTTATTACAATAAAAATATAAAATAGGTCTTGTGCTGTCACTATTATAATTTTTATGTAACTGGTCACTTATTGTCTTTATTGCAGATCCAAAAGAAAAGTTCTTGGGCGAAAAGATTCTGATGATGATTCTTACAGAAATCTCTCCTCGTCTCCTCCAGTCACCCCAACTGGTAATACACATCTAAGTTCTTTCAAGCAGACAGGATCAATCCAAAGAAGTGTCAGAAAAACTATGACAAGCAGTGAAAGTTTCAAAGCACTGCTGTTAAAAAAAGGAAGCAGGTCTGAAACTGGCTTTCGCATGTCTGCTGCGGAAATGCTGAAACATACTGATCCAAGGTTTCAGAGAACAAGTTCAGATTCATCTCTTGCGTTTCCAGAAAGCCCCACATTTCCATCACCAAACAAGAACAGGAAGGTACAAGAGGAATGGGCTAAGAATGAAGGCCTGATGCCTAGAAATATGTCTGTCTCTGGAATCCGGTACAGCCGCGCCAGGACTCCTCCTTCTGCAGCAAGTAGCAAATACAATGTCCGTAGTCGTCTCCAGAGTAGCCCAATGACTGTTATATGTGAAGGAGAAGGAGAGGGTGTAGAAACTGTGGAAAACAGTTTTTCAAAGGGTCCTCCTTTGTTGAACACAGAGAGTCTGGACATGTGTTACAACACTGACTCAGAAATAAATAAAAAAGATGAAGAAGTAACCAACAACACAGTGCACATAAACTTAAACATACTGTTAGAAAAGAGCATAGAGGATGATAGTGGCTGCATAGAAGAAATAATTTAATACTAAATGTCTCATTCTGTCTTATTGAGATACTGTATATAAACTAACAAAAGCACTGAGAATGCCATATCACTTGAAAAAAGTAATGTTGGGCATTGCTTGGCACTTATCTGAAATTATATACTGTATGTCAGCATTACCTTCTAGGTAGAATTTGGCTAGGTTTGGTTTGGTATGCAGCACAATAGAAAGTGTGAAAGTCAAAGCAGATATTCACCAGTGTGTTGTTAGAAAATGGAAAATGGATGTAAGATGTAGCATTTAAATTATGGAAAATACAGTAGAGGGTTGCAAATGTTTTCTAATTTTAGCTTTATAAATCTTGAGCAAGAATATAATGAGCACAACATTTTCTATAGATCTATTTATTCATAGCAACTGATCATATTTGCTTTTAAAATAGCAGTCCAATACATGTCTGCTGATTTCTATCGACTAATATAACTGTAACAAATTTTGTGCCAGCTGTTTGTAAATTAGATGTCCTAAATATATTCAGGCTTTGGACATATTGCACATATAACAACTCTTAATTCCACCCAGAGCTTTGTGCACTGGTTGCAGTTTTAATGATAGGTAATGGGTTTGTCAGAGTAACAAAATCATGTGTGCTAGATCCTAATTTTTCTGGTACTTTATTTTTTTTTTCTTAGCTTTGCAATGAGTCTTTTCTTGTCTATTTTCAGCTGCTGTGCAGCTGTTAAGCCCAGGGTTTTGAATAAAGTCTTGAAGAAAAATGCAGAATGTCTCTCATCTGCCATTTCTGAGTGCTCAAGACCAGTCAAAGCATTGCAATGTATAAGGTTGTATCAAAAGTGCCTTCAATAGGCACTACTATCGAAGTACTTCAGTAGTAATTCAGTTTTGCAGTACTTCATATTGCTTTGAAGTTTTGAAGGTTTTTTTTTTTTTGAATGCTGTTGGATACAGGTTTCTATATCTTGCACTACACCTTGTCTGTGTAACCTTTACATTGTGATGTTTGACATTCAGCTCGCTTGACCACAAAAGCATGTGTGTACTAATTTCCATATAAAATTCTGAAAAGAAATGCAAAATTTGAGAATACCAAAGAAAACCTTTATTTGTCTTTTTTCTCAAGCAATATTAAAATTGTAAAATTATATGGGTGTTTAGTTGATAAAAAGGAACACATTAAATTCCATGTCTTCCCTTTTACTAACTAAATACATAATTTTATAGTAATAGTTTTTTACTTGCATTCAAAGTTTGTACATTTTTACTCTTTTTAGATAAAACCCATTTTAACTCATTCATTGTTGGAGATTCTGATGGGAAACAATGTGCATTGCAGGCCTGTCTTGCATTAAATGAGTTAATTTATTTTAGTACATTTGTGCACTGTAACTGTGACTCAATCCTTTGTATTACTGGACACATTCAGGGGCCTTTATTTTATTAGAACTATAATAATTTTGTGACTATGCTTCAAATAAAGCAAGGCTGAAACCCATACTGGTTGTTGTGTGTTTGTGGTCTTTATAATATAATAGGATGTACTGTAGATACAAAGCATACCACTGGGGTGATATACCTAGACATTTTTATGTTGAACAGTTTAACTGCTCACTGTATACCATAGAGGAGCCAATTATTATTCATGCCATGGCTTCCAGCTTGAGCCTTGAAAGAAAACTTGCTTGAGAAACATGTCACTTAGACATGACACCACTATTCGAGGGCCATGTGTAAGGATCCCTGGTGGTCCAGCGGTGTATCTTGGACGCCCACAGTCGTCTTGTGCGTTCCCATTTTCACACGCTCTGGTGCTACACAATGATGGCTTTGTAATGAAGTCATTGTGCAAGGCGCGAAAATTTAAAGGGCCCGTGGCCCTGCCCCAGCCTCTTTAGAAGCTTTAATGCATCTGGCCATCCAGATTCATAGGAGACACAGGGAGAGGCATCAGGAGAAAGTCACTACTGCTGCGCCCCATAGTTTCTCTGAGGGCTCTGATTCCGTGGCTAAAACATTGGTTCTTAATCAAGTTGAAGAACCAATAGAGTTAGACTCCACTCGGTTAACCCCTGAGGAGAGGGCTCGTAGGTGCTCCAATGGTCTGTGTTAATATTGTAGTTCTAAAGGTCATTTCTGCAGTTCCTGTCTTAAGAAGCAGGGAAACTTTAATTGTATCTCTAATATCAGAATTACCCTTCCAATTCTTTTGAGTTGGGAGAGTGGGAGCATTGAAGTTTCAGCCTTTTTAGACTGTAGCCACTTATTCTGAACAAATTTCTTTTCATGTTATTGCCTTTCCTGGGTCCCCAGTAGTCTCAGGTCTCCCATGGTTACAGACCCACTATCCTACTATTGATTGGGTTACTGGTAAAATTCTTCAACTGTTACTTCTCTTGAAGGTCTACCTATCAGTTATTCTGCTAACACTGATTATTTTTCTAGGAAGGAAGCTGAGACCCTTCCTTCAAATAGGCACTAATTATTATTATTATTAACATGTATTTATATAGCGCCAAC
The DNA here is from genome assembly GCA_038501925.1 of Xenopus petersii. Taxonomy (NCBI): domain Eukaryota; kingdom Metazoa; phylum Chordata; class Amphibia; order Anura; family Pipidae; genus Xenopus; species Xenopus petersii. The sequence goes on from CM076680.1 coordinate 110,330,893, forward strand.
ATATTGCGTAGCACTGTAAAGTAAATGTGATTACTATGACTGTGTTATTGATTTGGTTCCAGGGTCTCACCCTCCCAGGGGCAGAACTTATCCTCTCTCACTCCCTGAAACTTAGGCCATGGAGGAGTACATTAAAGAGAAAGAGGCTTTATAAGACCCTATACTTCCTCAACTGTTTTTGCAGGATTCTTTTTTGTTACTAAGAACATGGTCTTCAGCCATGTATAGATTATAGAGGCTTAAATAAGATTCCCTATCCCTCATTTCTGAACTCTTTGATAGAGTCAAACGTGCAGCTATATTTTCAAAGGTCGATCATAAGGGGGTGTATAATTTAATTCAAGGTAGATGAGTGGAAGACGGCATTTAACACTCAGGATTGGCACTATGAGTACCTACTAATGCTTTTTGGGCTCTGTAACGCACCCGTCGTCTTCCAAAACAGCTTGTGGCTGTTCTGTCACAACGACATCCTATTACTGGCAAGGTTCATCCTTGCGCCTTCTCTAAAAAGTTCTCTCCTTCTGAGGTAAACTATGATATTGATAACAGGGAGTTATTGCCGATTAAATGGCTTTAGAGTAATGGAGACAGCTTCAGGAAGGTGCTAAACACGCAATTACGGTATTTACTGAACATAAGAACCTGTTATATATTGAGACTACTAAATGCCTAAATCCTAGACAAGCTAGGTGTGCATTATTTTTCACCCGATCTAATTTTATTCTCACCTACAGAGCAGGTTCAAAGAATTTGAAGGCTGATCTAGAAGTTTTCATTCCAATCCTCAAGAGCTTCCTGAGCCTGAATCCATTATTGCTAAGGAAATGATTGTGGCTACCCTGAATCCAGAATTGTTTTACTCTATAACTGAGGCACAAACCAATTTACCTGCAAATTCGCCTTTTGGTAAACTCTTCGTCCCCGAGAGTTTATGCGAGGCTTTTTTATGCGAAACTCATGATTCCAGAGTGGCTGGGCATCCTGCCCCAAAATAAGACCTGTTCCTTGATACAGTATCTTAAACTCTTTGGTGGCCAACCTTGAGACAAGATGTTAATAATTACATTGACTGTACGTCAGCGTTCCAAACCAACAGGTCCTTACCTCAGGGATTGCTGCAATCACTTCCTACTCCTGACAGGCCATGGACACACATTTCCATGGATTTCATTGTTAATTTACCTCCCTCTAATTGATATATGGTTATCTGGGTGGTGGTAGATCAGTTTAGTAAGATGTGTCATTTTGCTCCCCTTCCCACCCTCCCCTCTGCTAAATCCTTGGCTGGACTTTTTGTTGCCAATTTATTCAAATTTCATAGGGCCCTATTGAATGTAGTTTTGGATGGAGGGGTTCAAGGCGCTCTGGCGCTATACGATGATGTCCTGCTTAATGACATCATTGCGCAAGGTGTGAAATTTGAAAATGTAAAGGGCCTGTGGACAAGTATCCAGTACCCAATGTAGGTTCTATTTTACTTAGTTCCTGGGTGTGATTTACTTCTGATTTGTTGTGAATCTGCCATGGTAAGGATGTCAAAGCAACATTGTATGTTGATGAAAAGCAGTGTCGCAGCACCCAACTCCCAAGCCCCCCCCCCACATTGGGGGAAGGTTGTAATATTTTTTTGCTACACACAGCCCTCAATCCCCATATTTTGTTGAGATAGTCCTGCCATTTGTACCAACCACACACAATTGGACCTCATAATCCACATTCTGCTGTTCCATCAGTTTCCCTTTGATTCACCTCTTCACCTCTGTGCATGTCACAGGCAGTGCAACATCACATAACAACTGAGTGGGCTAATGCTTGGGGCTGTTAGTCAGGTCCCCCTCAAGCCTATTGATTTTACATAAGGCTGAGCAGGGTCTTAAAGGGATCCTGTCATCGGAAAACATGTTTTTTTTCAAAATGCATCAGTTAATAGTGCTACTCCAGTAGAATTCTGCACTAAAATCCATTTCTCAAAAGAGCAAACAGATTTTTTTATATTCAATTTTGAAAATCTGACCTGGGGCTAGACATTTTGTCAATTTCCCAGCTGCCCCTGGCCATGTGACTTGTGCCTGCACTTTAGGAGAGAAATGCTTTCTGACAGGCTGCTGTTTTTCCTTCTCAATGTAAGTGAATGTGTCTCAGTGAGACATGGGTTTTTACCATTGAGTGTTGTTCTTAGATCTACCAGGTAGCTGTTATCTTGTGTTAGGGAGCTGCTTTCTGGTTACCTTCCCATTGTTCTTTTGTTTGGCTGCTGTGGGGAAAAGGGAGGGGGTTATATCACTCCAACTTGCAGTACAGCAGTAAAGAGTGATTGAAGTTTATCAGAGCACAAGCCACATGACAGGGGCAGCTGGGAAATTGATAATGTCTAGCCCCATGTCAGATTTCAAAATTGAATATAAAAAAAACCTGTTTGCTCTTTTGAGAAATGGATTTCAGTGCAGAATTCTGTTGGAGCAGCACTATTAACTGATTCATTTTGAAAAAATATTTTTTTTCCCATGACAGTATCCCTTTAATAGAGATAGAATAGAGATTACTATACAGTGCCTACAGGATGCTAGCAAAGTTTATAAACTACAATGTAGTGCCATTTGAAAAATGTGGAAAGGGAATAAAAGATGAAAATTTCAAATAGTCACTAATGTTGTTAGTGGAGTACCGCAGGGCTCTGTACTAGGTCCCTTGCTTTTCAACTTGTTTATTAATGACCTGGAGGTGGGCATTGAAAGTACTGTTTCTATTTTTGCAGATGATACTAAATTGTGCAGAACTATAGGTTCCATGCAGGATGCTGCCACTTTGCAGAGTGATTTGTCTAAACTGGAAAACTGGGCAGAAAACTGGAAAATGAGGTTCAATGTTGATAAATGCAAGGTTATGCACTTTGGCAAAAATAATATAAATGCAAGTTATACACTAAATGGCAGTGTATTGGGAGTTTCCTTAAATGAGAAGGATCTAGGGGTCTTTGTAGATAACACGTTGTCTAATTCTGGGCAGTGTCATTCTGTGGCTACTAAAGCAAATAAAGTTCTGTCTTGCATAAAAAAGGGCATTAACTCAAGGGATGAAAACATAATTATGCCTCTTTATAGGTCCCTGGTAAGGCCTCATCTGGAGTATGCAGTGCAGTTTTGGAATCCAGTCCTTAAGAGGGATATAAATGAGCTGGAGAGAGTGCAGAGACGTGCAACTAAATTGGTTAGAGGGACGGAAGACTTAAATTATGAGGGTAGACTGTCAAGGTTGGGGTTGTTTTCTCTGGAAAAAAGGCGCTTGCGAGGGGACATGATTACACTTTACAAGTACATTAGAGGACATTATAGACAAATGGCAGGGGACCTTTTTACCCATAAAGTGGATCACCGTACCAGAGGCCACCCGTTTAGACTAGAAGAAAAGAACTTTCATTTGAAGCAACGTAGGGGGTTCTTCACAGTCAGGACAGTGAGGTTGTGGAATGCACTGCCGGGTGATGTTGTGATGGCTGATTCAGTTAATGCCTTTAAGAATGGCTTGGATGATTTTTTGGACAGACATAATATCAAAGGCTATTGTGATACTAAGCTCTATAGTTAGTATGGGTATATAGAATTTAATTAAAAGTAGAGGGGTGTATGTATGGATGCTGGGTTTTCATTTGGAGGGGTTGAACTTGATGGACTTTGTCTTTTTTCAACCCAATTTAACTATGTAACTATGTAACTATGTAACTATGTAATAGTTGCATTTCTGTGGCTGCTGGGGTGCACAGTAATGGCAACTTTCCAGTTAAAAACAACAGACACCTATCCCTTAAAGTTACCACATACCCTGTCACTTAAGGCAAGAATTCCTCTGCAAATAGTGATGGCTGAAAGTTAATGGAAATAATCTCCAAAAATGGAGAGAAAACAGGAAAAGATTATGTGAAATGTAAAGAAAAGGTAGGTAAGAGGAGCACATTAAAACAAAGTCATGGAAGAAGGAAAAAACAGAACAGGAAGACAGAAAAGAAAGAATCAAAAAGAGGAAACATAAAGCAACAAAATGGTGAGTAGTATATCTGTAAATCTGTTGTGGGCCTGTGCCGTAGCATTGTCACTGTTTTTGGTGAACTGGTTGAGCTTTTCCTTGTTTTGTAATTTTAAGTAACTTGCAGTAGGGAGATGTGCACAGATACTGTATGAAACTATAATTTAGAAAGCGCACTACCATGTCTAAATCAATACTATGGTGCTAAGCCCAAGGAGACTGCCCAAATGAAGCCTCTTAATTAGTCAAATTTTAAATCAAACTTAGGGATTGCATACTCAAAAAAAAGTCCAAGGTTATTACATCAAAAAACTTACATATTGGCTAATGGCCGTATGCGTTTCGACCACATGGATGGTCTTCATCAGAAGCAAAATACATCAAGTATATAAAGAGATGCATTAGTTCTGTTTTTTTTTTTAAGTTTCAAAAAAAAGCTTTATTGTAAACTTCCAACAATACAGAGCTTTATTTATACATACATATATGGCTGATGATGGTTACAGCTTGTATAAACATTTAGTATTTTGTACAAATTTCTGTATAGAGAATGTTATTGTCTGCCACGGGTATGTACTCGTGGAGATAAATTGTCATGGTATATCTGGCCTGTTGAATGGCCGATGGCTAGAAGAAAAGCTTTAGTATTGTGGAAAATGAAATGGGGTTAGAATTGAGGGGGAAAGGGATAAACCAAGAAAGTGGATGGGTAAGTGCAACGGGGATGTAGTGACCATACTTATCCCTACTGTGTTGTTTTCTAAAGGTGGCCATAGACACACAGATCCGATCGTACGAATCGAGGATTAATGTTAATGGCATATCGGGGAAAGATCCGCTCGTTTGGCAACATCGCCAAACGAGCGGATCTTTGCATCTATGGCCACCTTAAGAGTCTGTTTCCTTAAAAAGAAACCACCGAATCCAGACAGCGGTTAATTTAGAAATCTGATCTCGGTTTGAAGTAGATATTTCCTCGAATCTGCATATTTTCGAAAAAATTTTGTACAAATCTTTAATGGTGGGGATATATGTAATCTTCCAATGCAAAGGTATCAGAAGTTTAGCTGCATTTAGTAATTGGGGTTCTAGACCCTTGTTGAAGGTTGCTACTGGCTGAGGGTTATGGAATAATAGTACCAATAGTATCAACCCCTAAAATTTGACCGGAAAGTAGACAGACCTCTTCCCAGAAAGGTTTTATGAGCGGGCACGTCCAGAATATATGGAGTAAGGTTTCTTTTTCTCTATTGCATCGCCAACAATTGCAATACAAGTTTTGTATATATGTTGTATCTTAGATGGTGTGTAATACCATCTTGTAACTATCTTATAGTTTAATTCTTGTATACGGCAGCATCTCGAGCTTTTGAGTAATTGGGATAGCATATTTACAATCTGGATAGCTTCTAACTGAACATTTAGGTTTCTGGACCATCTATTGATAAAAGATACTGACTCCCAATTTGTTGGTAGTTGAAGTAATATGTATAGGAGGGAGATTGTATGTTTCGGTGGGTCAAGCAATGTACAGGCTGTTTCAAATTTAGTAAGGTCCCGCCCTAATGTTTGTGATCCTCCTAAACTGTGGAAATAGTGGGAAATCTGCGCAAATTTTAAGTGATCCAACTGTGTGAATGGTGATAAGTTTTGTAGTTTGTCTTTGGATACAAGTGGTTTATTTTCCATGAAGTGAGTGAGCTGAAGATTTCCTTCTATCAACTATCTCTGCAGGTTGTTAGATTGGAATCCAGGAGCGAAGGCAGGGTTATTAATTAAGGGTATGAGGGGCGACGGATAAGAGGTGAGTATTTCGTACGACATTTATCACATATTAGCATGGTGTTGGATAGGAAAGGATGGTCTGGATGTTTTTTTCTCCTATATATGTGGTCTAACCAGGGTAAGTGTATGAGGTGAGAATATGCTGATTGCGGTTCTATCTCTATCCATAGTTTTATATTTGCATATTGGGACCAGTCTAATATTCTATTGAGACTATATATCAGACTATATATATATAAGACTGATGCGTAATTGTACGTGTGGCAATTGGGTAAGGCTACGCCTCCCTGACGTTTAGTTTTAATTAATATTTTTCGGCCAATTCTTGGTTTTTTTATCCTGCCTAATAACATTTTTGTATTATTTTTTGTAGTTGGTTCAGTTGTGACTCCCCTACATGTAGTGGTAGTGTTTGGAAGATATATAGAATTCTAGGCATGATATTCATTTTTATTACGCTCATCCGTCCAAACCAAGAAATGGGTTTATCTTTCCAGGCTTTTAGGTGTTTTTTAATCTTTGAAATGACATGTTTCAAATTTAGTTCAGCCCAGGTTGAGGTATCTCTGCTAATTTGGAGGCCCAAGTAGGTAAGAGTTTGTGGACTCCACTTATATGGAAAACCCTTAGATATGCAATTCATTGTGTCCTCTGGAATTGAGATATTTAAGGCCATTGATTTAGAGAAGTTTATCTTAAAATTGCTTAGGTTTCCATACACGAGGAGCTCTTGGTTAAGCGCTGGTATTGATGCTGTGTGATTGGTCAGAAAGAACAATAGGTCATCCGCATAGGCAGCAATTTTGTGTTGGGTGTTACGCACTGAGATGCCATTAATGTGCACATTAAGTCTAATGTGGCATAGTAGTGGTTCTAGGGCTAGTACGAATAGGGTGGGGGATAGTGGGCATCCCTGTCTTGTGCCATTGCGGATATCAAAGGGGTCTGATAATAGTCCATTTATTTTTAGGCAGGCTGTGTGGTTGGTATATAATGAGGATATCCAAGTCAACATTTTGGGTCCTAGTCATATTTGCTTAAGACAGGAAAACATGAATGTCCAATTGACCCTATTGAAAGCTTTTTCGGCGTCGGTAGATAATAGCATATTCATGATTTTTTATCAGGTTTACTAGTTTGTTTGTGTTATCTCTACCCTCTTTTCCCGGGATAAAACCTACTTGTTCCAGGTGTATTAGGTTGGGAAGAAATGACTGTATTCTATGTGAAAGGATCTTCGCTAATAATTTTATGTCAGTGTTTATTAGTGAGATGGGTCGGTAGTTTCCTGGTTCTGTTGCTTCTTTACCAGGTTTCAGTAGCAGTGTGATATAAGCTGTAAGCGAGGTCTTATCAAGAGATTTTCCTGAGGCAATGCTATTAAATGCTGAACACATGTAAGGCAGCAGTTTGTCTTTGAATATTTTGTAATAAGATATTGTGAAGCCGTCTTGGCCTGGGCTTTTGCCTGTGGCTGTATCTTTAAGGGCTGTTTCGAGTTCCTCTATAGTTATTCCTTCCTCTAGTTTATCTGCAACTTCTTTAGATATATGATTTATGTTGGCGGAGGTTAAATATGTCTTAATCCTATCTATGAAGGAGGGTAGGGCTATGGAGGCCGATTCAGGTAGTTGGTATAGTGACATGTAGAACTCCCGGAATGTTGATGCTATTTTGTCTGATTTGTGATCAATTGTGCCTTGTCTATTTCGTATCGATGGAATGAAATTCTTAGATTGTGAGAATTTCAAGACTCTGGCCAATAATATTCCGCATTTGTTTCCATGTTCGTAAAAGCGGTGTTTTGTCAAAGTAATGACTTTGTTTGTGTAGTATTCTAGATGTTCTGCAAGTTGCTTCCTAGTTTACTCAATTTCTACAATGAAGTCTGGGAGAGAGTTTGCTTATGCGTTGTTTCTAGTAAGGTTATCTTGTCTATAAGTTTGAGAGATTTTTTTCTCTTTCTTTTTTTCTTACGTGCCCCCATTTTTTATCAAGAAGCCTCTAATCACGCATTTATGTGCTTCCCAACAGGTTACTGGTGAGGTATCAGGTAGGTTATTTTCAGTGAAGTACATTGAGATTTTAGAGGTCATATCTGTGACAATCTGTTCATCTTTTAAAAGAGATTCATTGATTCTCCAGGAATGTGTTTTTTTTGTCTGTTTAGGGGTGAGCGAAGTGTAAGGGTGATCATGGTGATCTTACCAAGTCCTGTGATGGATTTGGCTTTGAAGTACATCTTGTAATGCGTTATGAGAGAGGAATATATGGTCAATTTTAGAGTAGGTGTGATGTCGGTTGGAGTAAAAAGTATAGTCTTTCACTGTTGCTTAGAGAATTTGCCATGGGTCTGCTAATTGTAATTGGTGAAGGAGTTTTTTGGTTTTAGTTATTTGAGTCTTCGAGATGCAAGTCTGGTTCGAAGAGCAATCTAGTGTTGGTTCCATAGGGAGGTTGAATTCGCCACCTAAGATAAGGGTACCTTCAGAGAATAAGAGTAAGTGATCTGCAATGCGTGCAAACTCGGTCGCCTGGTCGGCATTAGGTAGGTATATATTGGCTAACGTGTATATTTGCCCGAATACTGTGCCTTTTATGAATATGTAACGGCCATTGGTGTCGCTCTTTTTTTCCTTAAATACAAATTCGAAGTTACGTGCAATTGCTATTCCTACTCCTCTAACCTTGCTGGGTTGAGGTCTACTGAGATATATGTCTGGGAAGTGCCTGTTATTCCATTTAGGAGTACAACCCTCTTTGAAATGTGTTTCCTTTATGAATGCAATGCTTGCCTTCCTTTTTTTGTAGTTCTGAGGATAGTAGAATTCTTTTTTGTGGAGAATTTAGACTATTTACGTTTATACTGACTATATGTTTTGTTCCTTTGCATTGTATGTGTGAAGAGAGATGGCTGTACGCTAGGGTCAAAGGTACGTCAATTCCCCGTTGCACTGGGGTGTTGGATATAGTGGGTGTTGGATATAGTGGGTGTTAGGTTGAGTAAGAAAAGGATGGGGGTAGTATAGAGAGGAGTGAAGAGGTATAGGGACTCCCGTCCTCACCGGGTAGATAGGAAGAGAGGAGTGTAATTATTAAAGCGCAAAGAGAGAGGTGTGACGTTGGTGGTCCTGTCACAAGAAGCAGGTACCTGCCTCCTGATTCCTATCGAGTCTTGGGCCAGTGTAATGGTGACTTCAGGTGAATGAGTGTTAGTCGTCCATGGGGATCTGAGAATGTTTTTTTTCTAAAGACTTCTCAGAATAGTTCCTGCTAAAGTATTGAAAAAGATAGACATCTAACCAGACCACACAAATATCAGAAGTTAGAAAAGACAGATAATACTGCATACTATTGTTAAATTTAAAGGGAAGAGGAAAGAGAGAAAAAAAAAAAGGGGGGGGGTCAGTTTCAAATGAAACACCCGTCCCATGCAGCATTGTTATTCTGAGTGCAATATATATACCAGTTATCTAATAACATATATAATACTAATAATATACTAATAAAAATAGAAAAAAAATGTAATTTCCTTTCTTTGTTTTCTTCTTTTTTCTTTTTCCCCCCTTTTCCTCTTCCTCCCCCCCCCCCCGTTTATCTCACCGATTTATTGCAATATATGGTGTTTTCTACTATTACATTTGTAATAATTTGACATTCGCTTGGTATATGGGATTTACATATTGTATAGCACATCGGGAGTAGTTGTCATAGGTATGAGAGAAAAGAAAGGGAAAAAAAGGGGGGGTTTCAAGAAGAACTCCTTACACACGTTAACAATGACAGAAATGAAATATTTGAGGACATTCAGGAAATACGCGTATACCATTGGTAAGTGAAGTAAGTATATAACATTTCCGTTACTCTAAGATGTAGTATACTTGATAGTATATCTAAAAAAAAAAGAGGGAAGGGGGAGGTGAGGAATCATTCTATAAACCGATCGTTTATTTGGATAATGATCAACTATTTGAGGTCATTCCAGAGATATTTCTACAACATTTATCAGTTAAAACATTAGTTTGGCGTTCTTATAGAGTTACTGTAGTTTATGTCATGCATTGAGCCACAATGGTGGCTCTTTGAGGGAGATAAAATAATAAAAAAGGGTAGGGAATTTGGGGGGGGGAAAAATAAAATAAAAAAATAAAAGGGGCGCAGGGGAAAGTGGAGGTGGGGAATCATTCTATAAACCAGTCCTCTATTCGGATAATGAACAACTATTTGAGGTCATTCCAGAGATATTTCTACAACATTTATCAGATAAAACATTAGTTTGACATTCTTACAGAGTTACTGTAGTTTATGTCTTCTAATACAGCATTTAATTTAAATTAAGTGGGTCTTGCTCAATAATGGTGTGCAATGTGCAATCAGAACTTTTTCATTAAGTAACAGATTAATGCAACCTTAAAATAGAGAAGTAGAAAAATGCAATAACTGGGTATCCTTAGTTGAATGTGGAAAGTGTAACCGTTATATAAGTCACTTTACTGCACTGTTCCAATTTATCAGATGGTATACTGATGTTGGTGTAATCAAGGTTTCAATATGGTCTTGGATATGTTTTGGCAGTGTGTTCTATATATAACAGTTTGTCAGGTCTTCAATAAGAAAACTTAACATGAACTTTGACTGGAATAGTAAAGCATAAGGATTCATTCTGCAGGAAAACATCGCTGCATAAAGTTTTCTCCATGGAAAATTGAGAATGAACTGGAATAACTTGAAGGATAACTTTACCAGAAGGTCCCAGATGTATTCCGTAGGGATGGGCGAATTTTTTCGCCGAAAAAATGACGCCCATAGACTTGTATGGAGACGTGCGTCAAAAAAAAAGACACGCAACAAAATTATTTTGACGCCCATAGACTTTAATGGGCGTCTGTGACATTTCGCCGGCGGCGAATTTTTGGCGAAACGAAACGGGTCAAATTCGCCCATCCCTAGTATTCCGCTATCATTTGTCTGTGTCATGGAATAGTAATTTAGGACCTTTGTGCTGGTGGGTGTTGTGCTACCCATTTAAAAATGTGATGTGTTTTCGGCACCTGTATTGCTTGCAATGCTATTCACGTTGTGTTCCAGCTGGAACCAAATGCCCACATCAAATCATCAATTAAACATACTTGCTGGTCGACTGGTCTCCATTCGAATTATTGGGATATATCCGTTGTTAAATGTAACCTCTTAGGCTGTTGTCAAACCGGAGGTATGAGGTAATCTTATAGCGTATCCCCATCCCATTCTGGTCCCATAGACCAAATGCCCCCTACGGGTTGGTGTCTCTATGGGATATTTTGCAAAATGATTGTAGGTGCTGGGAATGGGGTAATAGGCATCTTCCGGATGTGTGTGATTCGGTTATGTATACTTAATGTGCGGACCTTTTCCCAGGGAAAGTCCGGTATAACGGTATGACATTGGTTTAGCAAAAATGGGAAACCAGCTATGGTTTTGACCTTGGCGCACATAGGTGCGGTAGGGTTCCTGGAGTTAAATGTGCAAGGTATAGTAGTAAAGAACATTACACTTAGGTGTCCATTGATACTGATGCCGTAGCTTGATCTTGCTTCACAGTGTATTCTGCATAAACAAATCTGCTCCATTTGGGCCTACGCAGGGTAGGCCCAAACTGTTGAAAAAGAATGGGGCATCAGTGGGTTCTTTGAGAGTGTAGCTTTTCCCATTTCTGTTTTCGATTAAGGCAAAAGGGAAGCCCCATTTGTATCCTATGTTGCCTGTTTTGAGAAGGGTTGTTACTTCTCTTAGTAGACAGCGTTGGAACACTGTGGAGGGAGCTAGGTCTTGATAGATTTCAATGGTGGTCTCTTCCAGCTTCACAATTTTAATTTTGCGCGTTTTATGCAGGATCAATTCTTTTCTAGTGTAGTTTTCGGCACCTGTAGGCAACATAGCATGTCACACGGCCTACCCGATCTACTGCCTGCTACGTGGTGTAGTCTGTCTATCGGGATCTCCATTTCTTTGTCTTGCTCCAAGAGGTCATTGAAAAGCTCAGTATTCTTGTTATTATGCCTACTTCTGTTTTCAGCGTCTTCGAGGAGTCTTCGAAGAACATAGATATGGCGTGCTTGTTTGGCAATCTTGTCCGAGTTTTGCTGAACTGCTAGTGTGAGGCCTGCTTGCGTCTCTTCGAGCACTCCTATTTTAGTTGACATGGCCGCCAAGTCCTGTTTGATTTCAGCAGTTTCTTGCTTTTGTGCCTCTTTGATGTTGTCTAGTAAGCGAGTTAGATCTGCTTTTTGTGGTAATGCAGCAATTAGTGCTGATAGGTCAGATACGTGAGGCATAGATGTTGTCGGAGGGGAAGAGGATTGCCATCCTCTGGAGTTGGCACGCTCGTGGTCCTCGTCGGCCATATTGGAGTCACTCTCAGTAGCTTGCGTAGGAGACGATTTGTTGAAGAATTTGTTAATTTCTTTCTCCTTTAGGACAGTAAGAGATCTTTGTGGTAGCCCATGAGTTAGGAGCTTTTGAGATTTCCCCATATTTCAGGCCAGATATCTTATGTTGAGCTGAGTTTCTGCAGAGCTGAGGAGCTCTGCAGAAGTGTGTCTGTTCACTCAGCCATCCAAGCCACGCCTCCATTTAGTTCTGTTTTTATACCTTTGTTATCCTCATTACCTCCCTTTCGAATTGCCACACGGTGCCTGATGTCACCTCCTCTTACGTTATTAGTGTCTGATCGTACTGAAAATGATTATCAGCAACCTAAAGCTGGGTGTTTAGTAACTTGCAGAATTTGCTTCCACGTGTAATAACCTATACATAATCATCATCTATTAGACTTTTAATACCCTAGGAATAATCCAAAAATAGGATTGTTTTTGGTTGTTAGACTTGCAATATATTTTGCAGAAGCACATTTTAAGGAATGTGGGGTTTTAAAGGGCGTGTCCTTTAAAAGTGGGCATGACCTTAAACAGGGCCGGATTTCCTTATTTGGTGTCCCTAGGCTGCCAGAGCCTAGAGCCTGGCAGCTTTGGTGCACAACGCTCCCAGCACACGCGCCAGATTGATGGGGAGCTGCCTATAATGCTGCTGGGTGGCATGCCGTCCCTGAAATGTTGCCACCCTAGGCCCAAGCCTTTATGGCCTGACCTTAAATTTTTGCTGCGCCCCCAACTGAAAACATCTTTCGCTCCTGTCCTGAATGACATGGTCAGATTTTCTGTTACAAATAATCACAACAAAAATACTTTATTTGCAGTAATGCTTAGGTGCTATTAGTTTAATGTAGTACAGAGATTGTCTTTGGTTGTCTATCTGCAATTTACATTGTATCACATAACCGGTTTGTCAGCCCAGTTAATAGTACCACAGTGGTATTTTCTGGCTAACTTGCTTATTCCTATTACTCACTCTATTTTCTCCATACTTATTTTTCCTACAATGCTATTTCTTAAATTCTTGATAATACCAAGATAATTTCCTCATATTAAAAACATATTTGCTAAAGCAGAAAAATTGACAGCCTAAGTATAAAATATAGTGTAGGAATTAACTCAAATGGTAATTAACTTCATAGAATCTGTAATTCTTATTACATTTTGTGTCCCATGCAGCATTCTGGGATTTAGAGTTCTCCCAGACACCGTATTTCAATAGATGTAGGATCCATTATGCAGAAACTGCAATCCAGAAAGCTCCACATTACAGGAAGACTGTCTCCCATAGACCCATAAGCAAATCATTAAAATTTTAAGGGAGAAAAAATGGTTAAAACTAATTAAGCTTTATCATAAAGGTCTATTTAAATAAACCAAATCTGCTCTCTGAGGCTCTCTCTGTGAAAAGAAACACACCACTCCTTTCCCTCTATTCAGGGGGTGGAACTACCAGGTGGTGCAAGTGGGCACCTGCGCCAGGACCCGCCCCCCTCTAGTTCCGTTTTTGCCTCTATTCCGTATCAGATTTCGTTCTCTCAGCTCAAAACTTCAGGCCTTGGGCAGAAGCCTAAACAGCTTCCTCATCTCCCTGACCCTTCTCCCTCTCTCCCCCTCCCTTTTTCTCTCCTGTAATCTGAGCAGAGCTAGCAGTGAGAGACACAAGGCTACAGGGGAGATACAGGGAGATAAGTTACTTCACTCCAAATTGATATGGCAGTACCTGTTACACAAACAAGAGATAAGTCTTTAGCTGTTTACTCATGTATGGTAAAGCATTCTACAAAATAAATATAGTGTTCTAGCTTGCATATATTGTGGCTAATCTTATGGCAAGAAACTGCATCAGTGTTATGACATACAGATTCTACAATTTACCATGGCCAGGTAAATGGATAAAACAGCAAGCTCTTTTATGCTTGAAAGGAGCACTGTTTAAATCTTTATTTTATCTATTCTGCTGGAATTCGAGCCAGGGACCTTTTCTGGCTCTGTGCCTTAACCATTGGGCCAGGTAAGCAGCCTGCAGGGTTGCTCACTATCTATTAGCTAAGGGACAGACAAAAGGGTAATATATAGTGTAGTATTTTTTTATAATTAGAGTTACACCTCTTTGTGCGATTGTTAGGGGATGTGTTCTATTCCTTCCCCCACAGGGTTTACTTGCCCTTTAACTGTTTGTGCTTTTTAGAGAGATATGTGATCACCTCCTGTGTGCAGGTAGTGGATACTCACAAGCGTTTAAATGCATCACTAGCATAAAAGTACAGTTGCTCCTCAAATGTAAGGCATCACTTGATTTCTAAAAAAGGATGTGCTATATCGTGTAAAAACTTCTTTAATAACTACTTAAATAAAATTCAAATTGCACACACATATGTGTGCTTAAAATAAGCATATAATCAATCCGTCCGCAGGTTTCCCAAATCCAAGCCTGACCCTTAACTTTTCCTACTATCCAGTCCTGCTATCCAGTCCTTCTGTTATTCAGTCCCCAGTATCTGATCTATCCATCCAGTCCTATCCTTCCACAAACCAAAGTGAAAGTATTTGCCAAGAATGTTTTCATTAATCAAGAATATCAGAGATTCGAAGATGATCAGATACGGTCATATTTCAGACCATAAACTATGCCGACTATCAATTTTATAGCGACGTTATTCCCATGATCCACCAAGCACCTTCCGGGAAATATGGTTGCAAAGCTGAAACTTAAAGGAATTGAGGGAAGGGCACCGCCAGGAGTGGTACCTGGAACTTAATTTGACTCAGGCTGGAAGCCTCACCTAACATGGACACAGAAAGGATTAACAGATTGATAGCTCTTTCTCGATTCTGTGGTTGGTGGTACATGGCTGTTGTTAGTTGGTGGATGGATTTTGTCTGGTTAATTCAGATAACAAATGAGACTCCTCCATGCTAATTAGTTACATGACCCCCGGCAGCCTGTGTACAACTTCTTAGAGAGGCAAGTGGCATTCACCCACACGAGAACGAGCAATAACAGGTCTGTGATTCCCTTAGATTTCTGGGGCTGCATGCGCACTACACTGAACAGATCAGCTCATGTCCACTCTTTGGGTAGCCCACTGAACCCCGTTCATGATAGGGATCATGGATTGCAATTACTTCCCATTAACAAAGAATTCCCAGTAAGTGCAGGTCAGAAACTTGTGTACACACCACCAGTCGTTACTACCGTTTAGATGGTTTAGTGAGGTCCTCAGATCAGCTCCACTGGGGTGAGCCACGGCCCTGGCAAGAAGATGATCAAACTTGACCTTCTAGAGGAAGTAATAGTTGTAACAGGGTTTCCGTAGGTGAACCTATGGAAGGATCATTAACGAGAGACCGCAGGCACCCGGACCTAACCCAGACAGTCGAGCCTAAGCGCGTCCAGTGGACAGGGCCAGAGGTGGCCTGGAGGGGAACCCATGTTAGGGGCCGCCTGCGGTGAAGGTCTCCTCAGCGCAGCTGTCTGTTAAACTGTCCCCACTTACCCTCACCGTTAGAGCCATTACTTAGGGATAAGGATTGTCTCTTAGGGCTGGGTCAGTCAGGCTGGGGCGCGAAGCAGGGACAAGGCACCCTGGCCACGCCCCTTTCTCTGGCCTCCCCCCTCATGGCAACCCTTCCTGTGGATAGCCCCAACTGTGGCGAGTGCCTCTCCCCCTGGTTGAAAGAGATTTCCACTGTTCCTACCTACTATATAGCTAAACTACAACCAAGAAAAGAGCATGGTAGAATCAACGCGGAAAGAAGACCTGTTGATCTCTGTGTAAAAATGCACTCAGTTTTGCAGCACTGGTGCTACAAGACATCTCTCAGAACAGCTCTCCTGCTGCAGAAACGACGCCTGGACAAGGCACCCTGGCTACCCCCCTTTCTCTGGCCTTCCCCCTCATAGCAACCCTTCCTGTGGATCGGCCCAACTGTGGCGAGTGCCTCTCCCCCTGGATGAAAGAGATTTCCACTGTTTCTACCTGCTGTATAGTGAAACTACAACCAAGGAAAGAGCATGGCAGAATCAACAAGGAAAGAAGACCTGTTGATCTCCAGTGCTGCACTCATGGTTGCAGCACTGGTGCTAAAAGACATCTCTCAGAACAGCTCTCATGCTGCAGACATTTTGCAAAGCAGCTGCTTTTTTCCTCTCAGATGTCTGTTTTCAAGCAGCATTTGTGCTATCAGTGTTACCCCACATATTTTTGATGCCCATTTTTGACATATCCAGGTTATGAATTGATGTTTAACAAAGGTGGGGATTGATTTTAAGTCTGCCTGCCTCGCCCTGGATCGCTGGCAGGCCCATTGCTCCTGGCCTCTGGACACCGGGCCGTCTACCAACGTGAGTTTGTCCTGAGTCGTCTGAACAGTGCCCAAAGCCTGGCCTTGTTTCATAAAAAGGACACTGGCCCCACCGCTCGGAGACGCGGGCCTCCGCAGCCACTGCCGCTGTCTCCATGTCAGCTGAGGGCTTTCTGGCTGATCCTGCCAGTAGCATATGCTTGAAAGAAAAACCCAGCACAGGGTTTGTTGAAATATAAATTAATGCCTATATGCTACTGTGTGACTAGTGCTAAAGTGTAAAGGTGGAACATGTAGCAACTATACCACAAGTGAGGAGTGCAGCCGACCACCGAGCAAAGAGGTCTGGGACTGTCGGACAGTCCCAGACCTCTTTGCTCTGTGGTCGGCTGCACTGTCCCAAGAAAGAGACTGTTAATGTGTCTTATACACACCAAATAAAAGGATTGTTTGGGTCATATCAGCATATATATAACCAAAGGAATGGTGCACTCCGTAGACAAAATTAATACCTGGGTGCCAGCATGGGAAATAAGCAGTGAAAAAGGATTGCGGCACTCACAGGGTTTTAGTGAAAAAACAAAAAAATGTTTTATTATTAAGCCTCAACGTTTCGATCCCCCACAGGGATCTTCGTGAGTGCCGCAATCCTTTTTCACAACATATATATATATATATATATATATATCCAGCTGCTCCATTATATGGAGCATAAAGCCTAGCCCCAACTTAACCAAATACATAAATTGCTGTTATATTGAAAGACCAAATATTTCAGAAGCAAAACAAAATCAAATTGAGTAAAATGGTGAGTAGGACACAAGTTCATTAAGTCCTAAAGGGCTGTGTTGAGTTTATGTATCCAATGAAGTTCTAGTTGGACTAACAGTCTCTAGGTAAATGGAACATAGATTTGCAAGTGTGTTTTTATGTTCAAGAAAATGTTGGACTACCAGTGTACATGCTTTGCCTGTGTCCAGTGCAGGTCTAATCTGGGGCATATGATTTTTTTATAGTCTTGTCTATATAAATAGACCACATTGACATCTGATGAAGTATATAAGGTATTTAGATGTACAAGTTATGTAGGTTAGTCTGTGCTTATGGTGAATGGTTTTGCCAGTATGTGGGTGGTTAAAAGTTGAACCTGACATTAAACTGTTGCTGGTGGTACAAGAAGGGCATTTAAATCAACTAAACTTTTGGGGTTCAACCACATCTGAGAGGTCACGGATTGACGGTTTTAACCAATAAGTCTCTAAAACTTTTGTCTCTCCTGTAAGCAATCTGTGCATGAGTTCTAAAAGTACATAGCAAAGATTTATCCTTCTCAAAAATGGACCATTGGTTGTGGATGTATTATAGCTTTTTCATCAGGTGCATACATGTGCATATTGGGTGTGTGTCAGGGCTCTCTCTTTGTAAGTCAGGATATCGTGTAAATTATATCCCCTTTGTAAAAACCAAGAATTAATTTGTCTCTTTGTTAATTGGCTCTAAATAGTTTCTCACCTTCCAAATCATCTGTGAATATGGAATACACCTAAGTAAAGGTGGCCATACACTGAGAGATCCGCTCGTTTGGCAATGTCGCCAAACGAGCGGATCTCCTTCCGATATGCCCACCTTGAGGTGGGCAATATCGGGCCGATCCGATCTTGGGCCCTAGGGCCCAACGATCGGATCCTAAGGAGGCCTTAACGGGCGGTCGGATCGCGGGACCGCATCAACGAATAGATGCGGCCGCGATCCGACGGGATTTTCTATCCCATCCGATCGAGATCTGGCCGACTTTCGGCCAGATCTCGATCGGTGAAGCTCGTCGGGGGGCCCCATACACGGGCCAATAAGCTGCCGACACGGTCTGTCGGCAGCTTTTATCGGCCCGTGTATGGCCACCTTAAGTGTGGTGGATGACAAGAAGAATGATGCAACGGTGTGCAATGAGTATTATTATTATTATTACTTTCAAGGAAAGAAATGTGTTGTCTGTTATGGCAGCTGTTAAGCGTATATTAGAGGGTAATGAACTCAGTACATTAATCGTGGTTTGAAACTGTTTTATTGATCCTGTCCACAGCAAGAATAGATCATTGATGCGACAAAAAATGTTATACATGTGCGAGCCCTATACAGGGAGAATTAATGTCTGTTCATAAGTGGAAAAAACGGCGCGATGTTCGACCCCATACTAGTTCCACTGATTTGTAGGTAATATGAAAGTTCAAATTTAAGTAGTTCACAGTCAAACATAAATGTAACCGTTGTACAAGAAATGCAGAGTGTGGCCTCTGATGGTCTGGATAGTTAATCAGGACATCCTTAACAATACTGTGTAATGAAAACGCTGTTTGGAATTTTCTCAAAAAAAAAAAGTGTCTTTAATAGAAGAAGGTAGGAAATTCAGATGCCACACTCTAAATTTCTTATACAAATGTTACAATTACGTTATGTTTGACCCTGAACTACTTTCATATTACCTACAAGACAGTATGGGGTCGAACGACACTCCATCTTTTGCCAATCTTATGTCCAATTATGAAGAGGCATTCATTCTCTTTGTATATGGCTTGCACATTCATAACATTTTTTGTTTCATTGATTCTTACTGTGAACTGGGTCAGTACAAAAGTTTCAAACCATGATTACTGAATTTAATTCATTACTGTCCATTATACACTTTACAGCTGCCATTGTTTCCTTGATTTGCTACTAACACTTACTGAAATTGGACTTACTACTACTTATAAGAAGGACACTGATCGTAACATATTGTTGCATCATTCTTATTATCAGCCACCACACTTACTTAGGAGTATTCCATATTCACAGATGATCTGGATGGTAAGAAACAATTCAGAGCCGATACAACTCCATAAACAACTAGATGAATTATCTGTTACAAAGGGGATATCATATACAAGATCTCCTGACTTGCAAATATTCCCACCGGGTTCTGGAAGTTGTGAGGCAAGCAAACTCAGACTTGCCATTTGTCAAAATAACTTCCAAAAGTCCCTGTGTAGAAATAAATCCGCCTTCACTGAATACTTCTTACGTGTAGAGGGTGCAGTGGGAAGGTAAGCTGCAGCAAAAGGACAGATAGTACTTGTAAGAGAATGATTTCAATTTCCAGTCCCTATACTGGCTTTTGGTGAGGGGAGGGAAAGAACTTTCTTCTGTGTGAGAAATATTCATGGCTAGAAGCTTAGCAGATTCCCAGAGAATCAGTACAGAGAGAGAGAATGCTGGTAAGAATAACTGCTCCAGCTTTATAAATCCTTATTTGGTGGTGATATTTATTTCTACTTCCCTTGCAACTCTTTCTGTTTCTCCCACAGTAATACATTTTATTAACCTCTGAACCTCTGGTGATATTTAACATGGATTTGCCACTGTGCCTTCCTGCTATGAGTTATTGACCACAACCATTTTTGTGACCATGCTTTTTATACCTCACCCAATTTACTATGTGCTTTCACAAATTTTCCGGAAAACCAAACTTTAGCCGTGGGGGCAACATGTACAATACCCTCAGAACTCATAGCAGGATAGCACAGTGGCAATTCCATGCAAAACACCCCCAGAACATATAGCAGGATGCAGAGCCGGGCCAAGCCGGGCAGGCGCCCTAGGCAGCCTGCCCGGCTGCTGCGCCGGCTGGTTGAGCGCTTCTGTGCATGCGCGAAAAGACGCTTCTGTGCATGCGCGAAAAAACGATTCTGCGCATGCGCAAATTGACGCATGCATACGCTCACAGATGGGAACAAGTGGGCGGTCGACAGAGAAGGGGCCGGACTAGGGGTAGGAGTAAGTACTGCCTGGCGTCCCTCCACATTTGCGCCCTAGGCACGTGCCTACTCTGCCTACCCATAGTTCCGGCCCTGGCAGGATGTCACAGTGGCAATTCCATGTAAAATACCCTCAGAGGTTCAAATTCAGAATGGTTAAGGCAAGTAAATGAATAGTATTACTTTGGGAGAAACAGAAAGTGCTGCAAGAAAGGGAAGTGGAAATAGATACTAGGGATGCACCGAATCCACTATTTTGGATTTGGCCGAACCCCCGAATCCTTTGCGAAATATTCGGCTGAATACGGAACCGAATCCAAATTTGCATATGCAAATGAGGGGTGGGATGGGGAAAAAATTTTTACTTCCTTGTTTTGTGACAGTCACATGATTTCCCTCCCCACCCCTAATTTTGCATATGCAAATTAGGATTCGGTTCGGTCAGGCAGAAGGATTCAGCTGAATCCGAATCCTGCTGAAAACGGCCGAATCCTGAACCGAATCCTGGATTCGGTGCATCCCTAATAAATACCACCAACAAGTAAGGAGTAATAAAGCTGGAGCAGTTATTCTGGCATTCTCTCTCTCTGTACTGATTCTCTGATACTTTGTTTGTGGGGGGGGGAGAAGCTGGGAATCTACTGAGCTGCAGGGGGGGGAGAAGCTGGGAATCTACTGAGCTGCAAGCCATAAAGATTTCTCACACAGGAGCAAAGTTATTTCCCTTCCCTTAACAAAAGGAGCAAGTACGGGGGCAGGAAATTCAAACCATTCTTCAACAAGTACAATCTGTCCTCTTGCTGCAGCTCTTCAGCTTCTGGCTCTTCCTGGTTGCTCTTCTGCGCCCCCTACCTGTAAGAAGTATTCAATGCAGGCTGAAATGTTTCTGCACAGGGACTTTTGGAAGTTATTTTGACAAATGGTGAGTATTTGCTTGCTTGCCTCAAAATTTCCAGAACCGGGTGAGAAAATTCTGGGGGGGCTGAGCCCCCCTGGTTCCAGCACCTATGTCTGGGGGTATTTATACATGAAATAGTCACTGTGCCATCCTGCTATTTTTTATTGAAAAACAAGCAACAATAAGAACATACAGATTTAAAACAAACATAAAAAGCAAATATTCTTAAATACAAACAAATCCATGATTATAAAATGAAATATGTATCAATAAACAAGTTAAAAAAAAATCTTCAACCAAGTCCAAATCAAAGTGTCACAGACTCATACATAAACTCAACGGATCACTGTGGACTTATATACATATTTATATACACATATATACACATACTGTACAACTCTAACCTTATAAATTATAATATAATAGCCCACCCAACCTTACGCACAGAAGGACAGAGACGCAAATTACTCATCTTAAACAGTATGAGCCCAATCATAAAATCCATTGGATGTTAAAAAAAAATCTAAAGGGAGTGGAAAAAGAGACCAGCCCCACACCAGAGTGTATAATTAGAAAGGGACAGGTAAGTAAAGGGTTTCAGGGAGGATCAACACAAAAACCGCCCCATAAAGTTGCCCCACCTTGCCGCACCATCCTCTGTCTCTCAAAAGAGTGAATTTTCTGAAGCTCACCAAATTAATACTCACCACCTGAACAGAGGAGAATTTTATGACTTGGAGAAACCTGACACCATGCATTCCAAGTGTAAAAGTGGGTGACAGACCAAACTAGAAAAAGTGTTCTCACCTCAAAACCCTGGTAACATCTGAATGCTCCGTAGGCCCACTCCTGATAATTCAAACCAGAGAGTCAGGGAATACATGGGCATTCTCCTTTTCAACTCCCCTTCAACACTTTTTTTATATAATTCAATGTTAAAGGGACACTGAAACAGAAAGTGGTCCATGGTCTCTCCCTTTCCAGTGCATTACTCCCGTGGGCAGTCATGGTCATAGGCACACCTATGCTTCATGTTCCCATTAACATAAATCTCGTGGAAAGAGTGACAGATGATATACCTAAACTTGGGGGGAACCCTGGGTGAGTTGTAGAAGATATCTCTACTTTTAACACACGGTCTGGGCAATCTCTCTGGGCAAATGGTGCATAAACGTAGGATCCCAAGACTCTCCTGTCAATCTCTTCCTAGGAGAGCACTTGATTTCACCTATAGTAATGCACCATCGACCCATGACTTTCAGACCTCCAGCTACATAAGACGAGAGAGGGGCGTGACAGATCCGTATAATCTTTACCAAGCCGCCGTTCATCCAACCAGCAAAAAAAGGAGCGACCCATATCCTGAAGATATTTACTCACAATGGAGGCTTCTCCAGAAGGAGGTTGCTGAAGTTGTACTTAATTAAGTTGTTCACGAAGAACATAAAGGGGTTTAGCATATTAAAAAACCCCTCTCCTTCCTTTGCGGGTGGGTGACATTCCTTCTGATGAGGTTTATTTTGTTTCCCCAAAGGCGCAGGAAGAACAAACCACATATCCTGCTATAGAAAGACTTTGGCAAAAAGCAAACATAGCTGGTGTAAAGAAAGATTGGTACCAGATAAGTTTTGATCAAATCAACCCTCTGCAGTAGGGTATATTCTCCCAATTGGGATGTTGGGTCACAGGGAAGGCATTTGGGAGATGAAGGCATGATCTCCCTCTACCCATTCAAAATGATCACACTTGCTCCTGTTAATCAGTGACCCTGAGCCCTCGGAATAGTCCTGCATGATCAATGCCACAACTTCAGCCTCCTCCCCACTGGACACAATGACTGTGACATTGTCGGCATAGGCAGCAATACTCAAAGCTCTGCCAGGTGCCAGTGGAACCCCTGCCAAAGCATCACCATCAAGCCGACTAATTAGGGAATCTATGACAAAGACGTACAGCAGGAAGCTCAAAGAGCAACCTTGCCTAACACCAGAAGAAACCTGAAAGGACTTACTGAAACAGCCATTGACGAGTAAAGCTTCTGGCCCTGCAATACAAAATTTCAAGTCAATTGATAAACCTCCCTGGGAGACCATATCTGCAAAGGAGCAACCAGAGATATTTGTGGTTGATCCTATCAAAGGCTTTAGATTGGTCCAGCACCAGCAGGTACTTTCCCCATTCACAGGCCTTTTGCCAGAATCTTCCTGTCTACATTGAGAAGGGATATGGGGTGCTAATTCACAATTCTGGACTTATCCAAAACCTTGAAAAGCAAGATTAAGTCAGAGTGTCTCACTGGGGGGGGGGGAGTAAACAAGGTGCCAAGACGTCTTGAAACTCCTTATAAAACTCAGTGGTAAGACAGTCAGGCCCTGGCGAATTTTTGATGTTAAGTCAATGGCCATCATTACTTCACTTTTCTTTTTTCTTGAATTTTATAATAATCCAGCAATATACATTTCATGCGATAAGTGGACATGACTTTAGAATGAGTAAAAAAATAAAGAATTATAACCAAGACTAATAAATACTAGTAATAACTAGTAAAGATTAAAAATAAAATAGCTTACGTAACTACCATGTGACCATAATATAGTATCATCGCTAAACCTAAAATACACTTTACGTAAGAAAGAATTGAATATATGTAAATTTTTGCATTTAGGACAATAAGGTTCTTTTCTAAAACTAGGAGATTCACAAAACTTTGTGTTGTAACCAAGATGTAAAAATCTAAAATGTTGGTCTCTCCAGGATTCTGAGTAAATGTTTTTCTTATAGTTTTGTAATATTTTTAAAAGATCTTTAGAAGTGATCTTAATACCTAAAAATGAAGACCATTTTTCCCCTGAATGGTTCAAAGAATTATAATCCTTACAGGTCAAGAGTAACTGGGAAATTTGGTAAATTTTATTTACTTAAATAAAATTTAGAGTTCTTCAACAGACTTTGTAATGAATCATAAAAATGATGTTCAAAAAGAGAAATTTAAGACCTGTTTCCCAATAAATGAATGCTCCTGTTGAAAATATGTCAACTTATCTTTTTCTTCTAAGTGATAATTTTCTTTGAGAATATCCCAATGAAATGATTCTCCTGTATTTGGATCTTTTAAGGGGCAGATTTATCAAGAGTTGAAGTGAAAATTCGAAGTAAAAAAAAGAAATTAATTTCAAACTATTTTTGTGTACTTTGACTATTGGAATAGGCCAAAATTTGATTTGAATTTGAAAAAAAATTTGACTACCGTATATACTCGTGTATAAGCCGACCCATGTATAAGCCGAGGTACCTAATTTTACCTACAAAAACTGGGAAAACTTATTGACTCGCGTATAAGCCTAGACACAACTACAGCCCTGTCTCCCAGCAGCGCACATTCTGCCAAAGCAGAATATTTATATTAATTAGAAAGGTAGCGTTAGCATATGTACTGTATGTATACTGAGGATCTCCTCCATAGTTGTGCAGAGTATGCAGCTGTACGATCGTTCTGTGCAACTATTGGGTCCTGACGTTTCTGTGCATTTAGCGTGTGGAGGCAATGGGGCTCTCCTCCGTGGTTGTTCCTAATGGAAAAAACTGTTCATAGTGATATAGAGACAAGGTCTTCAGCCGGCCCGAACTGGACTTGTACTTACAGGATATGCAGCTTTACGATCGCTCTATACAGATAAATCTCGGGTGTGCAGATTTATGATCACTTTGTACAGCTGATTGTACAAAACTGCTCTCACGGAACCAATTACCGGTAAAACAAGGTTCCCCAAAGTTCAAACGGCAGCGTATGGAATTTAAGTAATCAGAGACTGAAAGTGCGGGGAAAGAAACTCCACGAGGCAGACAACCCCCTCCCTGTAAAGAAGGAGCAGCAGCCTTCACGCACTGAACATACTGAGCCACAGAAACTGCAGGACCCGGGATTCAGCTGTACAAAGTGATCATAAATCTGCACACCCAAGATTTATCTGTATAGCGCGATCGTAAAGCTGCAGTGCGGGCCGGCTGAAGACCTTGTCTCTATATCACTATGCACAGTTTTTTCCATTAGGAACAAACACGGAGGAGATCCCCATTGCCTCCACACGCTAAATGCACAGAAACTTCAGGACCCGATAGTTGCAGAGCGATCGTACAGCTGCATACAATGCACAACTACAGAGGGGATCCCCAGTATACATACAGTACATATGCTAACGCTACCTTTCTAATTAAATGTGAGTAGAGCCAATTGTATCAACCATCCAACGGTATTACATGATATAACATTTATATTTTTTTGCAGATATATGACTCGAGTATAAGCCGAGGTAGACTTTTTCAGCACATTTTTGGTGCTGAAAAACTCTGCTTATACACGAGTATATACGGTATTTGAATATCGAAATTTATCATGTACGTAGGTACTACGTTCTTGCAGGGAAAAGCCCTAACTGCCAAGCACGTAGTACCTACGTTCTTGGCTGTAAAGGGCTCCTCTCTGCATCTGCGGCGATTGCCACTTCAGCAGAGGCTTCTGTTAGTCTCCCCACCCCCTAGGCAATGAGCAGAGGGAGAGGAGGGGGAGGTCACGTGGGTCCTGCGATCCTCGCAGGACCCGTCTACAGTTATGCAGACACGTGTCTGCTCCTTGTGCTGCGTCTCCTCTGCCTGTTCCAGCCAGCCTGCTGCTTCCTGCTGCGTGCACTCTGCTTTAGGACCCCCCCCCCTTAGCTGCCCAGGACCCTGCTGGACATCAGAACTGTAAGTAAGCATTTATTTTACAGTTATACACACATTTACATACTAATTACATGCATGTATAAATACACAATACACATTTTACTAAGTTAGCTTTATTCTTTTTCTTTTCAGGCTTTTTTTTTTGTTGTTGCAATTTTGTATATATCAGAATGTGTACTTTACAAAAATATATGTTTTTGGGGGTCTTGTCTTGTGCTGTTAGGGGGTCTTGTGGCACAATATACAGTCACTGCTTTATGTTCACAGAAGGCGAAAAGACAATTTTTAGAAATGTCATAAAAACCGCTGCCTTAGCGTAACTAAGGCATACAATTACCTATTTTGTATTCGTCAGAATGTGTACTTTCTAAAAATATATGGTTTTGGGGGTCTATGTGCTGTTAGGAGGATATTGTGGCTCAATACGCTGTCACAGGCCATTCTTCAAAGGTGAAAAGACAGAGAAGAAAATTCAAATGCACGAATTTTATTTGGGGGTCCGCACATGCCAGCTGCTTTAGTATATCTATGCATATTGGGCATGAAAATGTTCAGTAGACCCTTGGCATCAATACTTAGGATGTTTTACAATTGTATGTAAGAAATTGGGTGAGATAAATGCGGGCAATTGCAATATTTTTAGACAATTTTCAGAAATGTCATAAAAACCGCTGCCTTTAGTGTAGCTTTACAGTAAGGCAGTTTGGAGTAGAAAGACATAATTACCCATTTTAGATTTGTCAGAATGTGTACTTTCCAAACATATATGGTTTTGGGGGCTATGTGCTGTTAGGAGGGTCTTTTGGCAAATAATACGCAGTCACGGGCCATTCTTCACAGAAGGTCAAAAGACAGCGGAGAAAATTCAAATACACAAATTTTTTGGGGGTCCGCACATGCCAGCTGCTTTGGTATATCTAGGCACATTGGGCATCAAACTGTTAAGTAGACCCTTGGCGTCAATATTTAGGATGTTTTACAATTGTATGTTACAAATTGGGTGAGATAAATGTGACCAATTGCAATATTTTTAAACAATTTTCAGAAATGTCATAAAAAACGCTGCCTTTACCGAAGCTTTGCAGTAAGGTAGTTTGGAGTAGAAAGACATAATTACCCATTTTAGATTCGTCAGAATGTGTACTTTCCAAACATATATGGTTTTGGGGGTCTATGTGCTGTTAGGAGGGTCTTTTGGCAAATAATACACGTGTCATACTTCACAGAAGGCGAAAAGACAGCGGAGAAAATTCAAATACACAAATTTTTTGGGGGTCCGCTCATGCCAGCTGCTTTGGTATATCTATGCACATTGGGCGTCAAACTGTTCAGTAGACCCTTGGCGTCAATATTTAGGGTGTTTTACAATTGTATGTAATTGGGTGAGATAAATTGACCAATTGGGTGAGATAAATGTGACCAATTGCAATATTTTTAGACAGTGTTCAGAAATGTCATAAAAACCACTGCCTTTAGCGTAGCTTTGCAGTAAGGTAGTTTGGAGTAGAAAGACATAATTACCCATTTTAGATTCGTCAGAATGTGTACTTTCCAAAAATATATGGCTTTTAGGGGTTACCATAACTTTTTGTAGCTTTTATCCCATATAAAACTGTTAATATTTGGAAATTAGTGTAAATGTAAGACATCAAATAAGTATGCAAAAGGTAGATTCTGGGGTCTTTACATGCCATGTACTTCGATAATCCTATGTACATTGGGCATCAAACTGTTCAGAGGACCCCAGGCTTTCATATTTGGGGTGATTTATCTTGATACCTAATAGTATGTATGAAATAAGGTGCTGCAGGTGGAACTTTTGAGGTGATTTTTGGAAATGTCCCCAAAATTGGCAAATTTAGGAGAGATTTGCGGCTTGGTGCTTTTGGGTAGAAAGACATGCATACCATATTTAGATTCGGGGGAAGGTGTACTTTCTGAAAATATATGGTTTTCTGGGGTGAACGTACTTTTTTCTACCTTTGCCCAACCCAAAATGATGAAAATGTGTTGATTTTGCAGCACCTGAAATGATAGACCTAATGGGGGTCTTCCTTTTGAGGCCCCTATATGCCACATGTTTAGGTACACCTATACATATTGGGCATCAAACTGTTCAGCAGACCCTAGGCTTTCATATTTGGGGTCATTTGTCTTGATAACCAATAGTATGTTCGATATAAGGTGCTGCAGGGTGGAAGTTTTGAGGGGATTTTTGGAAATGTCCCCAAAATTGCCAAATTTAGGAAAGATTTTCGGCTTGGTGCTTTGGGGTAGAAAGACATGCATACCCAATTTAGATTCGGGGGAATGTGTACTTTCTGAAAATATATAGTTTTCTGGGGTGAACATACTGTTAGTGGAATGTTTGGCCTTGAAATCAGAAGTATGCCGTTTTGTGGAGCGGTGCTTTGGAAATTTGCTAGTGCACTGCTTGTAGATTTTGATCTATATAAGTGTGAAATCTCAATAAAACTATATATATTTGGTATTGTTGCGTTCAGGAGACATAGACCTTTCCAAATCTGCTGTGTTCTCGTACATAAAATAAATGATGTTTCTGATATATGTAATATTGTACTATGTGAAACCTGATTTTTTTCATTTTATTAGGCACTTTGAAGCCTATATGTTTTTTACAGAAGTTGAATTACACAAAAATTCTAGCATATTTTGAAAGCTCAGGTTGTCCTGAAAAAAAACATATATTGTTTCCCTGGTTAAACTAAAAGTCCCCCCCCCCCAGGAAAGGCTCTTAAAGTGAAAGAGTACAAAATGTTCAAAAATGGTCTGGCAATAGAAGTACCAACTCAGCCAAATTGTCTGGCAGTGAAAATGTTAAAACTTCGACCACTCGGCATCTAAAACCAGCTGAATCGATGTAGCGGACCTCCTAGAACCTATTTGGAGTTTTTGGGGCAAGTACTTTGTTTTTTGAATTCGCTAAAACTTGGATCTGAACGATTCGAATACAGCCTATTCACCCATCTCTGTATTATTTGATTCCCATCTCTCTTTGGAAAGCTTACCAAGAAAAATGGCGATACAGAAGGGGAAATCGTATAGTTTGCTTTATTTGATTTAGAAATAACTTTCCAGCTTATGATTATATCACTATATAATAAATTATTTTTAATAGCATTAGATTGATCTGAAAAAAATGTTTAGGGCTTGATCTAATTTTCTTATATCTTAATGTTTTAAAAGTAAAGGGAGATTTAAAATAGGATAAGATATCTTTTGGAATATTAGCATTTGAAAAAATGCCACTGCACCTCAGTGTCGGACTGGGGTACTTGGGGCGCCAAATTTTTGGTGAAATAAAGCAGGTCAGATTCACTCATCACAACAGTGAAACTTAGTTTTAAGAGGTAAAAAAAACCCTTTTCTCTGCTTATCTCCACCCCAGTAACAGACTGGACATTTTTTAAAATGACTTTTTGTTTTATTATTGATGAACCTGTGGAAGTTCATTAAAGGTGATCCCCCCTGTTCATTAAAGGGGGGATCACCTTTAAGTTAGATTTTAGTTTTTTATAGAATGACCAACTCTAAACTTTTCAATTGGTCTTCGTTATTTCGTTTGTATAGTTTTTTAATTATTTGCCTTTATCTAGCTTTCAAATGGAGGTCACTAACCACATCTAAATTCAAATGCTCTGTAAAGCTACAGATTTATTGTCATTGGTACTTTGTTTTACTCATCTTTCTATTCAGACCTCTCCTATTCATATCCCAGTCTCTTATACAAATCAGTGCATGGTTGCTAGGGTAATTTAGACCCTAGCAAACAGATTGCTGAAACTGCAAACTGGAGAGCTGATGAATAAAAAGTCAAGGAAGAGGCAAATAATAAGAAATATAATAATAATATATAAAATAATGAAGACCAGTTGATATGTTGTTTAGAACTGGCCATTCTATAACATACTCAATGAAAAGTTAACCAGAGTACTGGTACTCCAATCAGATCACGCAAGAAGCAGCCGGGATTGTCGCCTGAAAGCAGGGGGCACAGACATCTAAAGCACATTGCTTACAGAGAGAGGCAGTGGGTATTAGCATCAGCAGCACATTACATAGGCAGATGATACTGGAACCCCAGACACTACCTAACTCCCCCTACCAACAAGAATAATTTCTGAAGTTGGACACCTGAAGCTCTGTCTAACCTGTATGAGGTTAAGAGGTACAAGTGATTGCATATCATAAGGTGAGAAATATCTTCCATATGCAAGTTAGGCCATATTGTTGGATTATAATTATATAGTTATACTCAGTCCTGTACTGGGATCCATAACAAGTACACAGAGGCGGCGAGGCCTAAACAGCCCCCACCAGTCCACAATATAGTGACTGTCTATGACACCCTACAGCAACCCCTCTAGCATTTGCCAGGATCCATAGATTGGCAGTCTGGGCTTTTAAGTTCTTCAACACCAGTGCTTAAAAATCATGCAGCACCAGCAATTGGGAACACATCTAGGCCCACAATTAAATCAGTCTTCATAAATATACATGTATGGAGCTCACCTTCTGTTATTCAATTGCCTCTACTGCATTCTACTCACTTTTCTTCTACTTTTTCCTTTTTTCCTTCTGTTTCCAATTCAAGGATTGCTCTTTTTTTTACTTTTAATTCTATGTGCCTGTTTTAACACTTTCCTGTTATTATACTTTTAGATCTCTTTCTGCTCTCTTTTATTTTTAAATTTTTCTCTTCCACAACTTTTCTCTTCTGCAAGCCTATTTTCTTTCCTACCTTGCTATTTTCTTTTTTATTTTATACCTCATTACTTTTTCTATATGCGCCTCCCCCTCTTTCTATTCCACACTTTTTTCTGTCCTGCTACTTACATGATATTCTCTTCTGTCTGTTTCACCCCCACTTTAGTTTCTCTGCCTGAAGATTTAGTTTGGGTCTTATCTTCAGTGAAGTATTGGTGGTTCAGTGGGTGGACAGCTTTAATTCATTCCTTTATTGCTTTCCTTCTCTGTGCTCTGATTTGTTGTACGTTCCTGCCTGCATCTATCTCTTTTACAAGATACCAGAGATGTTACGCAGCACAAGCCTGAGCAAGGAAAAGGAAGCGATTACTGAGCATAGAGTTTAAAGGCATAGCACCCACTGATGTTGCGATCACCTGTCACTGTGCCGACTGCGAGTGGATTGGATGGGGGAGGGAGCCCACTGCCCAGTAGAGCAGGTACCTTTCAGCAGCTATTTTTAAATAAAAAAGAGAAGAGAAGAAAAGCTCATAGGGAGCACGAGAAAAAGTCAATGCAGGCTGCTACTGTAATTGGAGGGACTAGGGCCCGCAAATGCCGGGGCCCACCGGGTTTTTTCCCCGGTGTCCCGGCAGGCCAGTCCGACCCTGCTCCACCTAATAGACTAAGAGGGCAATTCATCCATTACACAAGAAAATTATAGACTGACCTAAAGGGGAATAGTTTGAGTATAGTTTAGATGAATTCAATGCTACTGTAATACCCAAACATTTCAGCTTTCCTGAAGGTGAATTTATTTTAAGATCCTCAAGTAACTGTTTCGGTGTGGAACCAGATATATTTAAAATACCAGTTTTATTAAAATCAATTCGTTATCCAGAGAAAGAACCATAATGTCCAAAAAAAATCAAAAATAGTTTTAATAGATCTAGCAGGATTAGTGAATAGTGAATAAGAGAATATCATCGGCATAAGCTAGAGTTTTGATGACTTTGCCATTTATTATCAAACCTTGGGAAATATCTGCAGAATCTAAGTATCTAATCAGTGGCTCTTAAAAAAGAGTGGGGACAAAGGGCATCCCTGTCTAGCCCCTCTAAAAACATTAAATGTTTCAGAACACTCCCCAGCAACTATAATTTTGGCTTTAGGGAAGGAATAATTTGCCTCTACAAAGTCATAAATAACCCTTTAAGACCAATTTATCACAACATTTAAATAAAAAATCCCAATGTATATTGTCAAAAGCCTTTTCTGCATCCAGACTTAACAATGAATACGAACTTTCAGAATTCTTAGGGGCAGATTTATCAAGGGTTGAAGTGAATTCGAGGGAATTTTCGAAGTAAAAAAAAACAAACGAAATTTGAAGTAATTTTTGGATACTTCGACCATCGAATAGGTTACTATGACTTCGAATTTACTTCGAATTCGATTTGAAGTAAAAATAGTTAGAATATTCGACCATTTGCTAATCGAAGTACTGTCTCTTTAAAAAAAAAAAACTTCAACTTCAATACTTCGCCAAATTATACCTGCCGAAGTGCTATGTTAGCCTATGTGGACCTTCTACAACCATTTTCTACGTTTTTGAAGTCGAAGTAAAAATCGCTTGAACGTATGATAAAATCGTTCGATTTGAAGGATTTAATCGTTCGATCGTTCGATTTTACTTCGACCTCAGAATAGCCAAATTCGATGAAAAAAAGTTTGAATTTCGAAGTATTTTTAACTTCGCAATTCGACCCTTGATAAATATGCCCCTACGCCTTATGTATAACATTTAATAATTTCTGTATGTTTTGTTTACCCATGACCAAAACCCTTCACAAAACCAGGCTGTTGAGGAATTATTTCTGTCACAATGTTGGATAATTTATCTGCCAAAATCTTAGTTAATATCTTAAAGTCCAAATTAATTAAATAAATTGGTCTAAAGGAAGCTGTATTGGATAAGTCTTCCCCTTCCTTAGGGATTAGTTTTATATTGGATGTGAATCTAGAGGGCAACGCTTTTCCATACATGTATATTTCATTATATAAATTTGTTAGAAAAGGAGCTATTTTCTGTACCAAAGCTTTATAAAAGGGAGATATCAGTCCATCAGGACCCCAGCCTTAAACTCTTTGAGAGATTTCATTGTTGTGGATATTTCTGGTATTGTAATAGGCAAATAGAAATTTAAGGTAAATTTATTTTAGAAAGAAACCAATACTTTCAACATCTTTTATTTTCCATTGGTGGGGAATAAAGATTTTCATAAAACTCTTTGAAGATATTAGAAACATCTAGAGGGGAATTAGTCAACTGACCTTTTTTTTTCAAAGAATGATTGGTTTGTTATATCCATTCCAATTTGTTGTCAGATTAGCCAAATATCTATTCGATTTGTTATTAAGGTTACCATATCTAGCTTTTGTATATGTTTCAAATAAATGTTCTCTCATTTTAAATAATTGTAATAAAGGAGTAAACCTTTATCAATAATAATACTTGTATTAATTAAAATAAATATATTAATACAAATATACAGGATCAATGATTAAACCTTTTGATATACTGCTTGTGAGCAATAACTTATACACACACAAGTAAAGGTAGAATTTAAAAACGTTTACTTAACTTCATATGATGGTAATTACAAGAATAGCCAGTTCTGCACAATCGGGGAGCCCCACAACCTTTGGTTCATCACCCTCAGGTTCCCGATAATCAAGCGATGATCCAAATCCTGGCACCCACTCATGGGTCCGAGGCGAAGCTACCCATGTAAAGTGAAGGTGTGCTTTATAATCAACAGCTAGAGAGACCTTTAACCCCAAATGCTGACCTAGGCAATATAGTTAGCTAGCCCAAAATGCTGTCCATGGAATTCTA
This sequence comes from Xenopus petersii, assembly GCA_038501925.1. Lineage (NCBI taxonomy): Eukaryota > Metazoa > Chordata > Amphibia > Anura > Pipidae > Xenopus > Xenopus petersii. The sequence goes on from CM076680.1 coordinate 110,364,436, forward strand.
AAAGATCAGCAAGAACTTTGTATCTCTTTCACCAAGACACAGTTTGTTACTCAATCTGAGTCTTGTCTGTCTGCTGTCTGTTTATTCATTCTTAAAGATGTTTGCTAGCCAACAATGCCTGTGTTTGCTATAGAATGTTTGCCCAGCAATATAACTACATCAGGGACATTGGATTCAAATAACTATCCCAAAATCTTATACTTACTCAAACTTAAGATTTGATGCACTATAAATCAGATATATATTGTAAATCATTAAATCAAATATCCACCGTGCTACAATAATTTTTATATTTATCGCTATTTTCCTTTGTTGGTTGAGTTAAAAAATTATAGTATGACGGCTACTAAAAGCCTATATTATAAGTAGTTATTTCACCTTGTATTACAGCCTTCCAGGTATCCCAGAGTGAGGATGATGACATTCATTATCTTTAAGAAATAATTCCCACTTGTCATTTAACATTTTGATAAACTTTATATTATCTTTAAGGAAGGATATGACAATGAAATATAAGCTTTATGGGAAGAATTCAACCTTACTTCAACTGAGACTGGTGCATGATCTGATCTCCAATAACCTCTGGCTTAGTATTGTTTAGAACATCTTGAGAAGAAAAAAGGTAATCTATTCTGGTGCTTACTCCATGAGGGTGGGAGAAACAGGTATAATCCCTTTCATTTGGATGTAACATCCTCCATAAATCACATAAATCTGTTTCTTTCACTATATTTGATAATAATTCTGACTTTGTCGCAGATTGTTTCTGATTTGCACCAATCTTATCAAGGGGAGATAATATTCATTAAAATCTCCACCAATCACTATTTTTTTGAGGAAAAGCTAATATTTTCTGTATAATATAAAGAGAAAGGTAAGTAGAATACTTTCTCACTGAGAAAAGTACACAGTAAAAGCCGATATCACCTCAAAATAGCATCTTTTATATCAATATATTGAAGTTCAAGAATCAAATCTTAAAGTAACAATTGTGAATCCAATATCTTCTAGTGAATCACAACATCAGTGATGACCTTGGAGATCTAGACCTTGGTTTTGTATGCGATATTCTTTTTTGTTGCTTATGGGAAAGTATATAAGGATTAATCTGTAATCTAATTCTTTAGGTGAGGGATGAGAATAATGCTTAGATTGTCCAACTTGAATTTCACCCTTTGGTAAGTTTTGCTTTCCTACGTATGTAGAGAAGTAAATTGTGTCTTGAGGATCATCAGAAACATGTGTAAGGTAAGTTAGAGCAAATTTAATATTTAAGTTGAAAAAAATTGGCAAGCTTGAGCAAATTCTTTGTGTTTCTGTGATAACAGGATATTTTTAAAAATAATGTTTTTTCTGTGTCGTTCAGGAACTTAACAATAGTTGCCCTGGGTCTGGCATTGGGTTGCTCTCACAGAGGGCCAATACAATGTAATATTTCAATCTGAATGTTTGGTGAAGCGTTTTTAGTAATTATTGTAGAAATTGCATCTGTTTTATAGGATTCAGGTATTCCTATAATTCTTAAAGTGTTTCTACGTTTTCTGTTCTATGTCATCTAATTTGGATTGTAATCATCAAGTCTTGTACAGATGGAAATTGAATCATCCTGGATCTCTGATACTACTTCCTGAAGGCTTTTAATGTCTTGAGATTGAGAAGTAAGTTTTCCAGATAACCCAGTAATGCTATCTTGTAATTTCTCTACTGTTTTCCTAAAGTAGATTGTAGAGTTACTGTAGTTCTATCATAGGATTAAGGAGTTTAGCAACTGCAATTGCCAAGGTAGAGTAATCGTTTGTAGACAAAGTTTTTTGTTGTGCAGTGTTATGAGCTTGGTTCCATTATCACCTTCAGAATGCTTAGGACTTTTATTTTTATTCCTTTCATATGTCTTTCCATTTATTTTAACTTGGAAATGTAAGAAGGAGGAGTTGTGACTCTCCATAGTAGAAGTAAAAATGCCTTGAAGATTATATAACTTGTAAAGTGGTGTCAGATGTTTTTTATAATGAAATATCCTTCTTTACAGACTTGATAACTCTCACCTTAATATTTAAATAGTCTTTTGATGGTTGAGCTATTACCAGAATCTAGTTATTATCAAAGGAATTATCAATTGTGTCTGCTGAATGTTAATTTAATCGTCATTAGGATTTCAAGATTCAATTCGTTTAGAATATGTATGTGTATGACATAACCAAACATACCATCATCACATTTTCCTGCATGTAAAACAGTCACTCAGAAATATATCAGGCTGTCAGAATCATGTTAGAATCAGAAATTCTTCCTTATTATGCACAGATGGACTTGTTAAATATGAGTTAATGAGAAATCCTAGAAAGTATGAGACTGTTCAGGAGTAGCTTCTAAAGTTACCAATTCCCTGTGTGTCATGAAGAACTTTGCTCTCTCCCAGTCACTGTTCTTTCAGACAGAATTATATCATGCAGTGTAAAACAAGTCAAAGTGTGTAGCAAAGAAATTTTGGGTGACTAAAATAAGTTTGTCTCACCCCACTCCAAAAAATATATATTGCTTCAAACAAAAAGGTATTTTATGACAAATATGGCATCAAATTCTGCAGGTTAGCACAGTCTCTCTAATATATAATTAGAAGCATAATAGGTCATTTACCTCACAGTTGTGCAAACAATCTTGCACTTATGGGATAATATTATCCTCTATGACTGAAAATATATCCAAGGTTTTTTGTTGAAGTGCAATCCTTCAATGTTAGGTGAGATAACCTGGCTGATGAGTCTTAAGCACAGCTGTTTTTCAACATTAAATATACTGTGCATGTAAATAAAGTCCACAAATAAGCAAATACTTTTTGATGGAATTATTCAAAAATATAATCGTACCTCTCCTTTGATTTTGTTTCTTTATTTTTATTTTGCAGCAGGTCAGCCTACATTTACCTCACGGACTGCAATGACTGCAATGACCGCAATTGACCGCCGTCGCTCAAAACCAACCCTCCTCAGAAGAAATGTCGTCCAGCTCAGGACTCCGCAGAAGGACAGAACTTCAGTGTATCTCAGGTAATTATTACATTGATTTGCAGGCTCTAATCAGTGATATTCCGGTAATGGTGAGTGAATGAAGCTTCACTCTCAGGCGCCGTAACCAGAAGTCCGGCATCAACCTCAATGTCATTATCTCGCTGAATAGAGGTCTCATCCAGGAAGGAAAACATCCTAGACAGGCTGAGTTTTTGATCCTTGAAGAGTCCAACATAAATGTTTTCAACAACTCCTAGAAAACTGTAATCTCCAATACCCTGGCCTCATTTTGAAAGCCATATACAGACTTGCAGGAAACTGCTTCAGGTATGGGTCAGGTGGTAGGGCCCATAATCCCTTTCCAGAACCAGGGAAGAGTATTGTATTTTGTAGATGTAAATTTTCTGCGCTTATGAGTAGTTGTTCAGCCTCCTAGACAGGTTCGGCTCCCCGTAGTTCTGTTTCATATCATGTGGTATATTGGAATGTTTGTATAGTTAGCTATCTAGTGATTAATGGTAGAGTATTTATGTAAGTTAGCCAGGTGCCCAAGAAGGTTTCCACCCAGTCCAGGTGGAAAATATATTGTAATTTTTGTTGCACTAGAGATATAGGTGGGTGGTAAATTGGAATAACCACTTTTGTGATATACTGTAGCTTTCCTGGCTGCTGCTAAACGTTCAGCTAGGGCCTTTCTGGTTTAGAAATATTTGTAGTGCACAGGAATTTATTAAAAATGGCCCAGGCAGCAGTAATAAGCATTGATTTGCCAGATAAATCAATAACTGGCTATACCCTCACAGAATTTTTGGATGTGTGGGCACGACTATATTAGATCTGCTGTAGCTTCTCCACATTTCAAGCAGCAGTCTGAGATGGCAGTACCAATATGGAATCTTTTTAATGGTGTATTTTTGATCCAAGTTAAATGTGTAGAGTTGAAGGGAGAGAAGCGATTGCGTGTATAATGCCAGGTTTTATATGTGTGGGTTTTCTTACATATCTTTTGGAATATCCTTTAACGGTGTGTGTAAAAGAGAATTAAGTGATATTCCTTCCGACAGTGTTTTGTCTGTGGATATTGTGGTGCATATATTACTGTGGTGGCGTCAATCTCCTGCGTATCTTAAGAGAGATGTTTTTTGTTCCATATGAAAGTTCTTAAAATGTGTTGTAGCCTTTTGCTATCCATTGATGAAATGCGATAGGATAGCATTTGAATTTTATAAAGCAGTTTGGGGAATATTATCATATGTATTAAGTGGATTCTTTCCAGGAATGTCAGGTTTGTATTTATCCATTAACGGGTTTCTTGTTCTATATAATCTATATAATGGTATGTCTGATATTTAATTTATATATGTCTTTGGATGTTGTGGCAATTGGATTCCGAGGAACTTGATATGTGTTGTAGCTTTTTTTAAATGGGAAAGGATTAGTCCAATCTGAGGGGGTGGTATGTTGCAAATGTAGAGCTTCTGATTTCCCTAGATTAATTTTGAATCCTGCTATGGTGCCGAATACATCTATTTTTTTAGGGTGATTGGCTGTTTCTGCTTTATTTAGGAAGAGAAGGATGTCATCCGTGTACGCTATTATCAGTAAGTGTCTTAACAGGGGGTCCAAAGCAATATTGAAGAGCAGTTGTGAAAGAGGACAACCCTGTCTAGTACTTCTTTTTGTCAGAAATCTAGATGAGTAAAGTCTGTTTGTTGTGATATGTGTGTAAAAGTGTGTGTATAAAGTTTTGAATAGGTTAAGCATTTGTATGCCAAAGTGTTCGAATTTAAGTCTTTTGATATGTATATGAGTTATTCTATTGAATACTTTGTCTGCGTCTAAATTGACTAATATGCTGTGATTTCTTTTTTCCAGGTTACATTGATGTATAGCTGTGATTCCAGATGGCTTGAACTGGGTTTAATTTTGAGGAATCCTACTTGGTGTGTGGTAAGTATTTGCGGGAGAATTGTTTGTAATCAATCTGCCATGATTTTAGTTAGAAGTTTAAATCTTGGTTTAGCAGGGAGATAGGTCTGTATTAGGAGGGAAGGGTAGGGTCTCTTCCTTCTTTTGGAATGAGGATGATCTTAGCCTCATTTGCTTCACCCCATAGGGGGGATCCTTGTAGGATGTTATTGAAGATTGTGGTAAAAAATTCCAAAGAACTTTTTCCGCTTAGCTAAATTCAAGTAAGTAGTTAATAGTGGTGTGAGGTGCTTAATGTTAGCCCTGCTGCAAATGGAGCTTTCTTCAATGCACAAAAATATAGAAACAAAGGCATACTCACTGCAATGCATCTGCAAAAATTCTAATTATTTTCATTTTTATTTTAAGTGAGATCCCAGCATGGGGGTGAGTTCTAACAGGATAATTTTGTAATGTTCTGCAATTAGGCCATCAGGGCCTGGTGATTTCCAATGTTTTATTGCTGATGTTATTTCCTGTTCTGTTATAGGTGTGTCTAAAATCTCCCCATCCTGAACTGAAAGTTTAGGTAAATGGGCATCTTGTAAGAAGAGGAAAGTTTCGCCAGGGTGATCCTGATTTTGCTCGTAGAATTTTTTGAAATATGTTTCTAATTCTTTTACTATGTTCGTTGTATCTTGTGTCCATCCATCATTTGTTTTTAATTTCTTTATGAAATATGTTGTTTGGAGTTTTATTTTGGCGAATAATTTCCCTGGTTTGTTTCCCCATCTGTAATATTTATTTTTCATGTGGGATATCTTGTATTGTGCACTATCATGTAATAAAGTATTGAACAGCTTTTTTGTGTCTGTTTATTTCTTTTTGTCTTTCTCTGAATTTGTAAGTTTAAAAGCTTTTATAATATTTGTATAATATTGAGTTTTTTTTGTAAAAGCGTATATTTGTATATAGGTTTGTTACCTATTGTGAACATCACCATGTTAGATATCTGGGAATTAGCTAGAAGGAAGTAATCCAGTATTGAATGTGTGTTATGAGCCCCTAAGTAGAAGGTGTCCTCTTTAGTGTCTGGATTTATGTATCTGTATGTGTCCTGTAAAAACTCACAAAATGTGTCGAGTGGTGTAATCCGTCAGGTCGGGTAGCTAGATGTGACATCCAACCTGTCCATGAAGCGGTCTCACACATATCTCCTCCCAAGATTAGATTTGTTGGGCCCCCAGGAGTCAATCCTTTGCATCAGTTCTTTCTAAAATACATTTTTATTATCATTTGGTGCATATATATTCACTAAGGTATTTTATACCTTGTAGCTATATAGTGACCATTCTTTATATGTTTTAGTTACTGATAGTTTGATTCAGTAATCATGGTCACCCAGTTGAGTGGAATCCATCCCTTCTCCCTCTTGCCGACAAGTAATAGCTCCTTCTGTACGGAGCACTGCGATGTGCGTACACGCGTCAATGATGTCACTGATGTGATGACGGAGAGAGGCAGAGAGCTGGCGGCCTGCTTGGTGTGGCTCGCTCTCGCTGCTCTCAGCCTTGCACAGTTGCACTGAACTGAAGACATTCTTTCGATTACTGTGAAAGTTCGAAGCTTCCTGCTGGCACAGCCAGGTACAGATTTGGACCCATATGTTTGCTGTTGCTGCTGGGCTGGGTGCTGGCACAGGTACATAAATACTTGGGGACAATATGATGTGATCAGATTTATTTTTGGCTGCTGCTGACACAGGTAAAGATTTGGGGCAATATGATGGATGGCTGCTGAGCTTGCTTGCACAGGTACAGGGGGCAGTAATATAAATGAAAAAGTGTTGTACATTTTCTTGCTCTCTTTATTTAAAAACCATCATGGTAAGGAGGGAAATGGTAATGCAGGATAGGGGGGCACTGATTGAAGCTCTTGCCTAGGGTGCCAAACTACCTTGTGCCTGCCCTGGCAAGGATTTTCACTCATATGTGAAAAAAGTTAAGTCATATTAAGACATAAGCATAAATCCATATGCCTCTTCCACCCCTGTGTATAATACAGTAGCCCAGCATATGATTAAACACCTTAGGGGCCACTGACAATAATTTTCAAATGCTAACAACCCCCCAGAACAAATACCAAAGTATGACACACACAGGGAGCATACGGAAGGCAGAACAGAGCAGGAGACAGGAATCAGGACCAGTCTGATATGTACTACATACAGTGACACAGTGCTCGTGCCCCATTAGCATTTTGAATAAGGTATGAACAGGAGAACAATTTGGGCATTTTCAGTCTGGGTATCAGGTGTGAACAGTACAGGGCTTTAGGGGAGTGAACAATAGAGGTGTCACAAGTGTGAACAATGCAGGGGGATCACAGGTGTGAGCAATGCAGGGGATTAGTCTGAATTTGAGGTTTAGACAATGCAGGGGCCAGTTTATCTCTGTAGTGATACCTTTAAAAGCTTACATATGGTAAGCAGACACAGGAGGCAGACTTTGATGTAGAGGGCGGCCTGCCCGTTGGACAGCCCTGATGTAGAACATAGCCAGACTGGTGTTGGAGGATTGATTGTAGAGGTGAGTTTATATTTTACTGGTCTCATATGTGTGATAGTTAAAGCTGAAAAATGCACTATTTAAGACCACTGTTTTGTGAGTTAAGTTTAACTTTTGTGGTTTATGACTCTTGTAATAAGATTGTCCATGTTTTTTTTTAACAGTGTTTATTTTGTTTTCAAGTTAGGGGGGGGGTACAGAAGAGAAAAGGGGAGGGGAGAAAAAAAGGGGGGTATCAGGTACATTCCACACAGTCCACAAAATACAGTATAAAAGCAGAGATATTAGACCTCATCTCAGTACACAATGCATATCATATACAAGAAGCACGGAGTAATAAATGCATAGAGACATAGTGAAATCAGGTGCATCTAAATTTGTCTCCTGACCCGAGCCTGTGTACCACTATAGAAGCCATATTATCTAGGAGTTGGCCTCCGTCCATTCCTCCCAGGTTTTCTCAAATTTGGCGGGGCACCCTCTAGTTAGATATGTCATCTGAATCAGCAGAAGATTTTTATTAATAAGGTCCAACCAAAACTGTAAGGAGGGTACTTTTGGGTCCATCCATTTCATAAGGAGCGCTTTCCTAGCATAATACAGTAGGCTACGACAGAGGTCTCTCTTTGCTCTAAAGGGGGTCACCTTGTCGATAACTCCAAGAACACAGACTTGTGGTGACATTATTTTGGGGAAGATCGTTTTTTCCTGTATATGGGTGATCACTCTGTTCCAATATCTATTCACCTTAGGGCATTCCCATATCATATGGAGATACCCCACCTCCCTCTGTTGGCATTTGGGACAGCACGCCTTGTTTGTATGACTCATATGACTCAGCCTTAATGGTGTAATGTGGAGCTGATGTATTATTTTAAATTGAATTAACCTGTCCCTAGTTGCAATGAGATATTGATATGCCGTAGAGGTGGATTCATCCCACTCCTCTTGTGTAAGATCGTGAATTCCGGTCTGCCACATTGTGTATGCCCTGGCAAACGGTGAGGGAAATGTAGAGAGCAGATTACTATACAATTTGGTTACCAATTTTTTCTGAGATGGAGACTTCAGTATTTCTAACACAGGAGGTAAAGCCAACTCCATCCTAAATGTAAATTGTGCCGCGAAGGCGTGTCGAAATTGCAAATAGCCCATGTGACTAATCTGTGCCCCTGGGTGTGCCTGGATCATTTGATCCCTAGTAAGGAGTAGTCCATCCGGCGCGGCATCCCCCAGCGGCGGTATTCCAGCCCTTGGCCATCTCATGTAAGTTAGGAGTGTCTCAAAGTGGGGCAAGTGTGAGTTGCCCCAAAGTGGGAGATCCTTGGTAAGCAGTGGATTGGAAAGGCGGTGAGTTCGCATGGCCATTGTCCATGCCTTATGGGGGGTAGTTAGGACTGGATGTTTTACTGGTAAGTCTGATCATTTCCGATACAGTATATATTTTAAGGAATTGACCGAGCCAGCCAAAGTAGTTTGCAATTTAAGATTGGGGTTGCGTGGGTCTGGTGCAAGCCACCAGGCTATATAAAACAGCTGCGAGGCCAGAAAATAACAGAAAAGGTCTGGAAATCCCAGTCCTCCTTCACTGAGCGGGGCTTTTAATTTAAGTTTAGAGAATGTGGGGGATTTCTTTTCCCATATGAACGAGGACTGGATTTGCTCTATGCACTGGAAAACAGTTTTGGGTATATATACAGGGGAATTATGTAGGATGTACAGATATTTAGGTAGGAAGATCATTTTTAGCAAGTTGATTCTACCCCATAGGGTAAGAGCTAAATTTTCCCACTGCTTAAGCTACATATTATCTGTGATTGGGGTTAGATTTAGGTCTTTGTATCTGGAGCTGTCTTTTTCAATTATAATACCCAAGTATCTAAATGAGTTAACCCATTTCAATGGCGAGGGGGGGTAATCCATAGGCTCTAAATGTTCATCCACGGGGAAGACACTCGACTTGTCCCAGTTAATGCATAATCCTGAGTATCGACCAAATTCTGTAGTGATTTCAAGTACTGCCTGTAGGGAGGGGCCAGGATCATTCAGGTATAACAGCACATCATCCACATATAGGGATATCCGTTCCTCATCTTGCCCCAAACACATTCCCCTGATAGTATGGGCTGTGCGTATTAGGATCGCTAAGGGTTCTATGGCCAGGGTGAGTAGTAATGGTGAGAGGGGGCATCCCTGGCGGGTGCCCTTGCCCAGCCCGAACTCTTGTGACAGCACCCCATTGACGCTGATCCGTGCCTGAGGGTTCTTATATAGGAGTTTTACCCATTCAATAAAGTGATCGCCCAAGTCAAACCTCTGCATGACCCCCCATAGGTACCTCCACTCCACAGAGTCGAAGGCCTTTGCAGCATCCAAAGAGACTGCCACTCTACTCCCTTTCTCTCTATGCACTGTCAAGATGTTGGTATAGAGCCTTCTGATGTTAATATCAGTGGACCTCTCTGGCATGAACCCTGACTGATCTGGGTGAACTATTTCCGTAATCACATGTTTTAATCTATTGGCCAGTATCTTTGCCATGATCTTAGCATCCACATTTAGTAAAGATATGGGTCTATACAACCCTGGGGAGAGGGGGTCCTTCCTTTCCTTAGGGATAGATTGTCCATGTTTAAATCGATTCTGGTAGTCTCTGTTTGGAGCTGTCAGGTGCTGTTTTCCACAGGCCCATATTTGCACAGCACTCCGGTAGCGCTCCGGTGCATGCGCGCTCCCACCGGAGGGGGGTAAGTGGGCTGGCGCTAGGACCTAACGGCCTGGGAACTAGGACCACGCGGCCTCAGGGCGCCTGCCCACTAAATCTGGTGCTGGTTTTCCATGAGTGGTCTCCTAAATTGAGCAATGTTTAGTTATGCTTAATTGTGTGCATTTTTAAAAATCTGGTAATGTCCTCATGTTTGGATTCTAGATTCTATATAGCTGGATGATTGTAATCTTCAAAGATATGTATCTTGTTGGTGTCTTTTTCAATTTTTTTCAGTTTAGATTGTGTGCATTTTTAAAAATCTGGTAATGTCCTCATGTTTGGATTCTAGATTCTATATAGCTGGATGATTGTAATCTTCAAAGATATGTATCTTGTTGGTGTCTTTTTCAATTTTTTTCAGTTTAGATGGGAACAGTAGAGAAGAGCTGTAGAGTGTTTTACATATTGTTGCAAATTCTCTGCATTTTGCGGTCACTGATGCAGAATAGTCCTGAAATAGTAAAATGGAGTGTCCATCATAGATAAGATTATTTGTCTTTCTCTATGCGTCCAATATTCTGGTTTTATCTGTGAAATTCAGGAGCTTGTCTGGGACGTAGTAGGTGGAGGTCCAATTCTTTGGAACCTTTCCACAAGAAAGGTTGTTGTGCGTCTTTGTTGAGGGCTTTGGGTAACCACTCATGAATGAGTTTTTCAAGGTCTTTAGTTTTAACCGACTCTACTAGTCTCAGATTATTTCTCCTACAATGGTATTTCCCCTAGCTAAGTCGCCGAGCTAAAATCTTGGCAAGAATTTTGGCATCACAATTCAAAAGCGAGATGGGTCTGTATGAGCCACACTCCTGTGGATTCTTACCAGGTTTTGGGAGAACGATAATTGATGCCTCTCTCATTGATGGCGGAAGTTCCCCACTTTCTAGCGCTGCTGAGTAGACATCTAGTAACTTGGGAGCGAGAGTTGTAGCGTAGGTTTTATAAAATTTGGTGGGTAATCCATCCCGGCCTGGTGACTTTCCATTGGGGAATGCCCCAACAGCTAGCTCTATCTCGTCAACCGTGATCTCAGCGTCCAACGCTGCTCTCTGATCAGGGTTCAAAGTTGGCAATTCAATTCCTGCTAAGTAATGCGGCAGTTGGTGTCTATATGGCCCCAGCTGGGATTTATAGTACGACCCAAAAATACCACTGATTTCTTTTGGGTTATCAGTGACATCTCCAGTCATGGACCGAATCAATGGAATAATTGGGGGAGAAGAGTCTGCCAACATTTTCCCAGTCCTAGCCCCTTGCTCAAATATATTATGTTTCAGAAACAGTAATTTCCTTTGGCTAATGGATTCCAAATATTGGCGATAGTTGTCCTGTTCCTGTTGCAGTTTTAGATGGGCATCAGGCGTACGGGTTGCGACCACCTCTAGTTCAGCACGAGTCACCAATTCCTGCAACTGGGCCTCTTTGATTTTAGTTTTTGTTTTGATCACGTTGATCTCTCTTATATATGTTCCCCGCACGTGAGCCTTAAAAGCATCCCAATTTATCAGACCCCCGTCAGGGGAAGCATTAAACGCAAAATATTCCTGTAAAGATTCACAGATTTCTTCAGTTTTCCCCACAATACTCAGCCATGCTGGATTAAGACGCCACCCTCTGCTGGAGGTCTGGTTTCCCCATGACCATACTAACTCTAGTGGGGCATGATCCGAGATTCCTCTTGGGAGATATTCAATTCGATGAATGAGTGGTAGCATTTCCCTGGACATTAGTACTAGGTCCATTCTAGACAAGCAAAGATGAGACTTGGAGCAGCAGGAGAATTGCTGTGTGGAAGAGTGGAATATTTGCCACATTTCTAGTAGATTCAAGGAGTGCAGGAAATTATTGAGCTTATGATTAACACCTGTACCTCCGGAGCCATCCCGTCTCCATCTATCTATGGCTGGGTCTGGGGTGGAGTTAAAATCACCTGCGATTAGAATCGTGGATTGGGGGAATTGCAAGCAGTAGCTCGTAAATTCCAAAAGAATGTAATCTGTAAAAGGGGGGGGGGGATACAGATATTGGCTAGCAAAAATTCCTTCGAAAAAAGTTTACAGTGCAAAAAAATAAACCTGCCTTTGGGGTCTACTTTAATGTGCAGTAAGGAGAATATAACTTTTTTGTTGATTAATATAGAGACTCCACCTGTATACACTGAGTATGTGGAGTGGTAGTGCCAACCTACCCACGGTTTCTTAAGGGAGAGGATAGAAGATCCAGTTAGGTGAGTCTCTTGCAAGAAAAGAATGTCCGGATTTAACTTTTTGATATAGGTTAGAGCCGTTCTTCTCTTGATAGGATCATGAAGCCCCCTAGCATTCCAGAAAAATTAGTTTTACGTTACTCCCCATGGTGTTTGGTGGTTTGTTTTACCTGTTGGCTCTTGATAGAGTGCCACTAGTTGGTTACTGACATCATAGATATTATCTGTTTCACACATCAAACCCACTTTAAAAAAACAAAACATCGGCATCAATTTGTAAGTAATATCAAGCAAAACGAATACAGCAATGCTTACCCCTAACACCCTTTCCCACCCCGTCGCTCCTATCCCCAACTTAGGTGCCACTTTTCCCAAAAGCAAACAAAGAAACCAGAGTAGTTCTAGCTCACAAATGAGTAGTTACCCTGAATAAATGAGGGGAGTGTTGAAATGTTCATCAAGTGTTGCTCCGCCCTGACAATCTGTCACGGAATTTAACTGTCCGAGGGGCATGTAGGGCATCCAAATTGCATATTAATGACTCGCAACAGCCCCGAAGACAAGCAGTAGGGTTCCAGTAAACCAATAAAGAGTCCCCATACAATAGGATTGCCGTGTAGCCCGACTGATACATTGGGTCCCAGTAAGAATTCCCATTGTCAAGGGCTTGATCTAGGGCCGTAGCCCAAGTAGATGAGACAATAAATCACAGACAATTGCAAGGAGAACTAAGTCAGCTGAGGGATGTTAGTCAAAGTCAGGCTACCTCAGCAGTATACACCAACCCTTATTCTGGAGCTGCTGAGCAAATACAATTTGACTAAGTGACTTCCTCTAACAGAGAATAAAGGACAACTGGAAGCCAAAAAGAAGGGAGGAAGAAGGTGGAGGTCTCAAGCCTCCACACGTTGTCGGCCCAATGAATCCAACCAGGAGCAGGCTTCTGCCGGGTTGTCGAAGAATTTAACACCCGAGGTCGTCTGTGTCCGTAGTTGGGAAGGGTACATCATGGAGTATGGGATTTCCCTCTGCCGAAACCTTTTCTTTACATCCAGAAATCTTGCCCTCATCTTTTGGAGTTCAGCGGAGAAGTCTGGGTATATAGAGACCTTGGAGTTATTCAGCTGGATTTGACCTTTAACGCGCGCCACTGCCAGTAGCTTGTCCCGATCCTTGCAATTATGAATATGTGCCTGGAGGCCTGGGTGGGGCATCGGGTATCGGAGGCCTAGATGGTATTCTGTGTGCCCGCTCCACCGAAAAGCCCGGGGTTAGGGAGTCCGCACCTGCCCATTCTTTCAGGATTCTTTCCACAAACGACTCCGGGTGGTCCCCTTCCTCCCTCTCTGGCACTCCGATCAAGCGAACATTGCTGCGTCTTGCCCGGTTTTCCAGGTCATCTACTTTCTGCTGCCATTGCTCCACTTGTCTTTGTAAATCCTGAGTGGATTGCTGGAGGGGGTGACAGGAGTCCTCAAGCGCCGAAATCCGGGCCTCTGCTGCTGAGGTACGTTCTCTAATGCGTTGCATGTCATGTTTGATCAGTGATAGTTCTGCCTTGAGTTCGTCCGCCGTGGACATAATGGTAGCTTGGCAGGATTGTTGACAGTTTTATACTGCAGTCAGCAGATCTTGCAGAGTGGGCTGCGGTTGCGGGACCTCTTCTTGCAATGTATTGTCTTCTGCGGCAGGGTCCTGCACCATCTTGGAGTCAGAAGCCGGCGAGACCTTGCGAACAAATTGCTCCAGGCGGGTCGGGATTTCAGTCTTCTTCTTGTTCTGTTGGTTCCTGCCTGTCATGTTAGACAAGAGTTGCTGTTCCCTCTCAGATCTGGCCTTCGTCACACAATTAGCGAATGTATCACAGGATATGTTCAGGGCATATGGAGCTCATTTGAGGTGTGTTCTACACCATGCACATCCGGGCTTCGTCCCCACTTGATTCCAGTTTAGAACTGATTGCCATACAAAAGTGCCCTTGAATGGTTAATAATCGTTGGGGTTTCAGTAGAGGATAGGTATATTCAGGTATTGCATCAGAGGAGCCTTGAGTGCTGGTCTCTGTGCCCTTGAGAAGTATACTACGAGCCTGCAGTGCGTGGGCTGATGCATGGCTGAGTAGAGAAAAGGCTCCAGCTGGAAGTATGAGTAAGGGGCACCTGTAGCATACAGTGTACAGCTCTTATAACCAAGCTGTAGGATGGCAGGCAACTATCTGGAGTGCTGAGGGAGAACTGTAGTGCGTGGTGCAGAGCCCAGTGTTCACAACAGCAGTGGAGGTGTGCTGGAGCAGAAGTGTATGGGAGTGCTGGGAGACTGTGGGTCACAAACAAGCATTGCCATGTGAATTGGAGAACTACAGGGCACTCCCGGGGTCTCCAGGGGTTTCTTACCCACAGTGTGCCTCTGGGGGGTCCTTCCAGGCGCCACAGTAGCGATCTGCATCCGCAGCCGGGAGATCCACGCTTCCGGAGGGCCTCAGCCTGGACTCGTGCGGTCACGCGAGTCCCCTGCTTTGTGGAGGAACTAGGCCGCAAGTTTAACTCCGCTGTGGAAGGAGCTAGAGTGCTCGTATTTCGGGGAAATTGCAGCGGGACTGCCTCTCCGCCGCCCGGATTGCCGTGGTAGGTGTAGCGCTACCCTATTACAGTGGAGCCAGAGAATTAGAGTGGGGCCCCGGGAGTTCCTACAAAACGCGGCCGCACGGCTGACCAGCTAGACACGTCCCCCAAATTTAACTATTTTCAATTTGGATTGAGGGAACAGCAACAGGGGCTCCAATGTCGCCCTCATACGGACATTTATACATGTACCAATATGAAATGACACATATTCTGCCAAAACATTCTGTTATTTAAAGTTTCATCTATGACATTTTTGTCTTATGGAAACGTGACAAGAGTGAGTTCATGACCATGGTAGAGGGTTTAAATATGAAACCAGAAACTATTAAATTTACAGCAAAATGTGACAGTGAAATTGAGTTTTTGGATTTAAAATAAAGGGTAAAACAAATTAAATATGCACTATTTCGTAAAGTAATGGATCGGAATATACTGTTGCATGCAAACAGGTGTCATGCTTTAAAATGGTCACTTCCACTGTCACAATTTTGCAGAGTGCTGAGAAACAACTCAGAACTAGATGTGTATGAGAAACAGCTGTTTGAGATGCAGGAGAGGTTTTTAAAATGAGGATATAAGAAGACAATCCTTGATAAAGCTATAAGAGATGCAAGAACTAAGACTCAACATCACGAGATTAGAAGGAAACCTGATAACATGTTTTAGTACTATTTCGTCAATATTAGGACATGCTATTAAAACTAATTGGAAAATTATGCAGGCAGATGAAAAATTAGGCAAAATTTGCCTAGTTCCTCCCAGATTATATTTCCGTGGTGGGCAGAATTTGAGAGATTTATTGGTAATTAGTGATCCGGTTAAAAGTTACAACACGATATCTGCAGCCTCCACTTGGTTGCCTAAAAAAACATGGTTGTTACAGGTGCCAGTCTTGTACATCATGAGTAACATTAAATCAGTTTTGCCCATGTATGAAAGCCCGCATGGACAAGTGAATAAATAGACTAAGTTGTAGTACAAGTTATATGGTGTCTTATCTGTAACCGTTGGCCAGTTGTGGGTGTCATATATTGATATTGATCGTTTTGTACACCCACAACTGGATAAGACACCATATAACTTGTACTACAACTTAGTCTATTTAATCACTTGTCCATGCGGGCTTTCATACATGGGCAAAACTGATTTAATGTTACGCCTACGGATGGATGCACATAGGTCAGCCATTAACACGGCTTTTAGGGATCTAAAGACTACGAAACCTGTTGCCAAACATTTTTTAGAGTTGGGGCACAGACTGCCAACATTTAAATACATCGCAATTGATCACATTCCAATGCCAAGAAGGGGAGGTGATAGATCTAGGCTGTTATTACAATGAGAATCATTTTGGATAAAAAATTGGGTACATTATCCTCTAAAGGACTTAATGAGTACTACTCTCTTAATTGTTTTCTTGATATACGATGATATACTTATTATAGGTACATTCACACAACGATTTTTTAATATTGTCTAAGTGATGAAATATATATCTGAAATTAATATTATGAACTTGCATTTATTTTCATTTGTGTATATTGATGTAATCATGTTGATGGTCTCTATACCCATTGTCCCGAGTATGGGGGTTGCTATGGTAGCCTCCCTTGCTGGGGGCACAAGGGAAGTGACATCAGTGTACTATGGGATTATGTATTGCTTTATATCGAAATAAATGGAGAAACGAGAACTGAAGTGCGCACATTTTCTGAACTACATATTCAATTTTGAGCTTGGCCGCCCCTGCCAACTACCTGAGGAAAGAAATATCCAACGAGGAGGGGGAAAAAGAGGAAGACCACGCAGGATATAGTAATGCCGGTCTTTAATTTATCAACACACATATTGACAAGCGCGGAACTCTCTCTGCTACAGAAAGGTTTGTCCTATGTCCCTTCTGTTGTATTTGATAGATTTAAATGGGAGGTCGACCTGTTTAAGTTTATAAGATTATTGAATCTTAAAGAAATTTATGGGGATGATGCGCAGGGAAGTAAACCTATGAATTAAAGTGTAAAGAGTGAATTAAAACTAAAGAGCCAGTATTGTCCCCCAACAACAAATTCGGCTGTGAAATTATTTAAAAATGCTATGATTCAGGAGATAAATACTATTGAAGCACAACATATGAAGACACATAGGAATCTGACAATAGTAGAGAGACAGGCTATAGAAACTATTTGACTAATGATACATCTATAGTTATTCGCCCTGCCAATAAGGGAGGGGGGATTGTGCTGCTGAATTATGCGGATTACAGGACTGAAATCTTGACTCAATTGACTGATAACAAAGTTTATAAGCCTCTTGATGGAGATCCTGTTTGGTTGTTTAAATCGAATGTTGACAAGCTTTTATTGTTAGCCTTGGGCAACAATTGGATTTCACAGACTTTGTTTGATTATTTGCAACAACGGCATCCGAAATGCCCTATCCTGTATACTTTGCCCAAGGTACATAAAAGCTTGTCAGCACCCCCTGGCAGACCTATTGTGTCTGCAAGGGAAGGTTTACTACATACCTTGATCAATTGTTGCAACCTGTGGTGCAGTCTACTGCAACATATTTGAGAGACACTCCGTACTTCTTGAGTCACATTGAACAGATCATGTTACCAATGGAGGGACCAATTTTATTGGCTACAGTTGACATGGTAAGCCTGCATACCCCATGCAGAGGGGTTAAAAGCAGTGGAAAGATCACTGATACAAAGCAAGATGTATCGTGGCCCGCCTGTACAGTTTGTGATTTCATTGATGGAATTATGTTTACAGTTGAATTATTTTAGTTTTAAAACTACCTTTTACCAGAAAATAGAGGGTATGTCGATGGGGGCACCGATGTCACCCTCATATGCAAATTTATTTATGTACCAGTTTGAAATGGATAATATTATACCTCATTATCATAAAAAAAATCCAACTGTACAGGCGATTCATCGATGACATCTTTATTGTATGGAATGGGACAACAGCTGAGTTTGAAGATATGGTTAGTTGTATCAATGGAGTCTCAGAAGGGGTTAAATTCACGGCAAAATGTGGTCGTGAGATTGAATTTCTAGATCTTATGCTTAAGATCAATGATAATAAAATTGCATATTCTTTATATAGAAAATCAACTGACACAACACCTTATTACATGCTAGTAGCTGCCATGCGCCAGCTTTGAGACGTTCCTATTATCACAATTTTGCCGTGTTCTTAGAAACAATTCGGATCAGGTCGTATGTGAACAACAGCTTATGGAAATGAAAGAAAGATTTATCCAAAGGGGGTATGATGTACGGACTTTGGATAATGCTTTACATAGAGCTAGAAATACATTTCGACAACCACGAAGGAGTACTCCTGGGTTGATTTTTTCAACCTGTGCCACTATGCCTATAACTATGCCACTTCGATTAAGCATGCATTGAAAACTAATTGGAAGATTATACAGGCCGATGAGACATTGAGGAAAGTGTGGCCAGATCCACCTACACTGGGTTTTCGAAGAGGTCAAAACTTATGTGATTTGTTGGTGGTTAGTGACCCTATCAATAGTTATAAGAGTGAAGTCTCTGGCGCCACGTGGATGCCCCCTAAAAAAAATGGGTTGTTTTAAATGTCCAATGTGTACATCGTGTAGATATATGTCTCCTGGCACCACGTTTGCGCATCCACAGACGGGAAAACGTATGCAGATACGACATTACATCACCTGCACTACCACTCACGTGATTTATCTAATCACTTGCCCGTGTGGACTTGCATATGTTGGCAAAACAGATCTGACTCTGCGCCAGCGTATGGATGCCCACAGATCAGCGATTAATACAGCATATCACGATCAGAAATCCAAGAAACCAGTTGCGAAACATTTTTTAGAATTGGGGCATAGATTACCAACATTTAAATACATAGCAATAGATCACATTCCTATGCCTAGACGAGGGGGTGAAAGATCAAGATTATTGTTACAGCGAGAGTCCTTTTGGATCAAGAAACTGGGAACACTATCACCAAAAGGCCTTAATGAATACTGTTCTTTCAATTGCTTTTTAGACATCTGTTAGCTTTGGTGTATTTAGTGTATTGGGGCTCGTAATGCAGCTGGCAACGGTGCAAAAGAATTCTTAATATTTAACATTTGATATTTATTAACTGACATTAACCTTTATTACTGATATAGTGCCTTAAATATTGTGAGATTTTTTGGTTTTCTTGTGTGTGTTATATTGCTTCACACCTGCTTCCCTGGGTCCCAAGCTAATAGGTTGCCACGGCGACGTGTTTGGCTTGGGACCCAGGGGAAGTGATGTGGGAGAGGTGGGGCATGTTATGCTTTATATGGTGTAATTAAATGGTTTATTAATGGTGAACATTTTGAGAAAGGTTCGAGACCAGAACCGAAACGTCAATGTAATTGTTTAAACTTTGTAATAAAGACTTCAATTTTGACGGATGCGCACATCTTCTTAGATTTGATCGTGCACCTCTGGCTTCATTTTGGATTGAGTGCGGGTACTGTGGGACAATACATATATATATATATATATATATATATTGTGAACTTTAGGGGGATCACAGTGGGAATTTTAGCATAAATGCAGGCCACTCCAAGGTGAAAAGAAAAACAGTCCATTTATTTTGAAAACAAAAGGCTTCCAGCAGCAATCAAATGGCAACAGAAAGAAAAACAGCGACATAAAGTCCAGTTACATAAACAATAGCTTACTTCAGCGGTTTTAGCCTTCAGCACCCCAATACACTAACGAGGCTTGGTCTGTGGGGAAAAATCACCGGCAAAATATCCAACTGGCTCCCCCCAGGTCTCTGAAAGTTCAGTCGGTCAAACAATACAATCCAGGCAGCTCTCTCCTGTGCAGCTGCTACTCACACAAACACACACACACACACACCCACACCTGCTGCTCACTCCCTTAAACACCTCTTGGCTCTTCAGCCAACCCTCTAGCTGCTTAACCCTCCGGTGTTCCTTAAAGGGATCACTCTTAACTGGATGGCTCAAAACCTAAAAGCAGGGGATACATATCTGCCATGCACGATATATCCCCTCAGGCTTGTACATAGCCCCCCCTCTGCCTCAACACAGGGGAGGTGGAGGCACTAGTAGAGCCTAGACAATGGACTCGGGACAGAGAATCGGCATTCATATGCTGTTTCCTGGGTCTGTGCTCCTGGAGCGCCAGAAACCATTGGGTTACCCTGGCATTTGCCCCTTTTTTCTGCTTCATCCAGCTGAGTGGAGCATGATCAGAGATCAGTCGGAATCTCCTACCTAAAAGGTAATAACCTTTTTTAATCCAATGCCCACTTAATGGCTAGGCATTCTTGCTCAAATATTGCATAGTTTCAGTCAGCTTTCTACTGAGAAACACTTCCCCATAAATGACCTGTGATAGGGCAGCTCCCAGACCTATGTCTGAAGGTATCCTGATGAAGGGTGGGTGAAAACCCCCCGAAACGTTGATTTTTTGGTGGTGAAAAATAAATGGGGATGCTCCCCACCTGCAATACATTGGTGTTGTGCTGCTCTCTTCCATTCAACTGTGATTACTATGATTGACGTGTGCCGACCGTCTAGAGAGTTTTTGCACCATCTAGCAGGATTTGCCATAGGAAAGGCGAGGGCGGTGCGGAATTTAATACATTTGAAGCATCCGTCTGAACAATAAACTCCCTTGAGAAAAGATGGGGTTGGTGACAAAGAGCTGACTTGAGTTCCAGGAATGCCTACGGTAGTACCCAATTATTCCCAGGAATGCTCGTATCTGTTTCTTTGTTTTAGGGCGGGGCCAGTTCTGGACAGCATCTACCTTAGTTAGCTGAGGTTTTACTAGCCCTCTACATACAATGTATCCAAGGTATCTTGCCTCTTCCATCCCTATGGCACACTTTTCAGGATTCACCGTGAACCCATCCAGCCTCTGGGAGTCAAGAACCGCCTGGACATTAGGCAAATGGGACTCCTAGTCCCTACTAAATATGACAATGTCATCCAGGTAAACGGATGTGTACCTCTGATGGGGCCTCAAAAGTTTGTCCATTGCCCTTTGAAACATAGCTGGGGCAGTTTGTAAACCAAAGGGCATTCTCTTATATTGAAAATAGCCATCTGGAGTGGAGAATGCTGTTTTCTCTTTTGCCATCTGGGTTAGGGGTATTTGACAGTACCGCTTTGTGAGGTCAAAAGTTGTCATATAATGGGCAAGGCCTAACCTCTCTATAAGTTTGTCTTCCCGGGACATCAAATTTGGGAATTTCATTGAGTTTTCTGAAATCATTGCAGAATCGCAGAGTACTGTTGGGCTTGGGTACCAACACAATGGGGCTTGACCATTTATTCTGTGACTCTTCAATAACTCCTAACTCCAGCATTTTTTTTTACCTCCTCTTGCCTTCCGGCAAGCCTTTGGAATGCGGTAAGGTTTGAGACACAACTTTACTCCCGGCTCTGTAATTACGTCATGCTTTATGACATTAGCGATCCCAGGCAAATCAGAAAAAAATATCTTTGTTTCTCTGCAGAAACTCCCTTACTTGCTGGGTCTGGGCTTCCGACAATGCTGTGGCTACCAGGATACTGTCAGCACCAACCTGAGACTCAAGTTTCCCACTAGCCAGTGCCGAAACTGGTTCACTATCCCTCCAAGGCTATAACAAATTTATATGATAGATTTGGTAGGACTTTCTCTTACCAGGTTGTTTTTCTACAATTTCAAATGGGCCCTGCCATCTGGCCAAGAATTTGCTCTCTACAGTGGGGATCAACACTGCCACTCTATCTCCCACCTGGAACCTTAGCGGACCGGTTGTATACCCGGTGCTGAGCTTCTTGGGCACTTTGCAAGTGTTCCTTAACCAGTGGCATCACTCCTGCGATCCTTTCCCTCATTTGAGAGATATACCAAGCCTCTTTTACAATATCAAGCAGTCCCCTGGGCCTGTGCCCGTACACTAACTGAAAGGGGGAGAACCCTGTGGATGCCTGAGGCAACACCTGGATTGCGAATAAATGAGCAGATAATAGACAATCCCAATCCTTACCATCTTTATGTACCACCCACTTAAGCATGGTTTTTAAGGTATTATTAAAATGTTCAACCAAGCCGTCTGTCTATGGATTTAATACAGACGTACGTAACTTTATCTGAAACAATTTGCACACACCTGACATAACCTTTGAGATGAATGGGGTACCCTGGTCAGTGAGTATCTCTTGGGAAACCCTGTCCTTGAAAACATCAGAAACAGCTCACAGGCAATGCCTTTAGATGTGGCATTTCTTAAGGGAATAGCTTCCGGTTATCGGGTGGCATAATCACGGATCACCAAGATATACTGATGCCCTTGGGCACATTTTACCAGGGGACCTACCAAGTCCATTGCTATGCATTCAAATGGTACCTCGATAATGGGTAAGGGCACCAAGGGGATGAGAAAATGAGAAGCCGGAGCTGTTAACTGGCAGGTAGGACAGGACGCACAGTAGGTTTTTACTACTTTACGGATTCTTGCTTCGGTCTTCTCTGTCCCTAAGTGTCCACCCAGTGCACTGTATGGCTTTGGAACTAACAGTTGTTCAACCACCTCCTCACAGACTTTGGTGACTCTATAGAGCAGATCACCATTTACAGCGAAGTGCGGTCATTATTTCTCTGCACCTGGTTCTTGGGAAACACCATTTATCACCACCACTTGTTCTTGGGCATTAACTAAGGTAGGATCCTGCATCTGGGCAGTGCTCCCTCAGAGGACAGCTCTGTCCTCTGACCAGGATCCTCAATTACCTTATAACTCTTTTCCAGAGTTTGGGGCTGTGACTCTATAATTTTTACATTCATGCATTATATCATTTTCAGCACCACTTGAGTTTTGGAAACCCACACCCACCCTCAAGTCAGTGGTTTTCTTCTCCATACTTTCCCATAATTCCCAGAACATTAGCTGTAACTTTTGAGAAAGTTGTCAGGCATACAAATTCAAAATGGCATTATAAATAGCTTCCAACACTACACCTTTAACACGTTTTTCATCAAGATCAAGCAACAGGAACACTTGCAATATCACTGTGACCAAAATGCAATGTAAGTCTATGGGAGTGCATTTAGGTTAGCATTAGCTGTAACTTTTGAGAAAGTTGGCAAAGTTGAAAATTCTATATGGCATTATAAATATCTTCCAACGCTACACTTTCAACAAGTTTTTCATCAAGGACAAGCAACAGGAACACTTGCAAAATCACTGTGAAACAAAAAATGGGGTAATTGATTAATGATATAGACACGTATTTATTATTAGTTTATGATGTAGACATGTATTTATTATGAAATATTACACTTAATATATACTTGAGTGATGCACTTTAAGTTTAAAAACATTTTTAAGGGCAATATTCATATTTATGAATTTCTGGAATTATGCACTGTCACTTTAAATATTTAAATATGTTTGCACCTGCCACTTTATACTCTATAATGAAGGCACCTATTATATTATTTATTTGGAAGCAAGTCCCTGTATAATAAGTAAATATGGTTTAAAATTAATATAATATACACATATTTTTAATGGATATTGATCTTAATGGGAGTGTATTGTGGTAAATTATTAGTAGTGGATCTCAATACATCACAAGAGCGGATAAAGATAGAAGTATTAAGTTTATGCGATAAACTCGGTATATGTATAGTGGCTAAAAAAAAGGGGATTGTTTAACTAAAAAGTGTTACAATGTTCTTAATAACGCAATGTCAATATTGTGCAGTGCATAAAGCGGTTGCTAGGACATGCTATGCTAATGAATGGTAACTATGTGTAGTTGCTTGCGTTCCAAATGGAGTTTGTCAACTGCGTCATTGATCTGGACACGACGTCCACGGATATGACATATGCGGAAGTGACGTCACTACCCCTTGCAAACATTGCGACGTGCGGAACTATAGCACGCAAAAACGCCGAACAATGACAGTGAAGTCATAAAGGTATTTATAGCCGCTTGCTGGACACAAAGGTCAGAATTCCCCTTGAGAAAGGCTAAAAGCCTAAACTCAAGGGCAGGTGTATCCACTTTCTTTATCATATTGCTGTTTGACCATATTTTGAGTGGTATGTACATTTGTATTTCTGTGATATTTTTTGGCTTGTTTTGGCCCTGTCTTATGCATGTATTTCTTTTTAAATATATAAATATATGACTATTCAAATACCACTTGGTCTATTTACTTATTTGGAGTGCTGGCCCTCTTTGCTAACATAAAGTTGTAAATTCTATATTGTGACCAAAACCCCCTTCTACTGGCCCCATTTTACCCATAGTTTACTGACTAGTACACATACAATCCAAGATGGTGGTTCTTTGTTCTACTTTCCCGCCAAAAAGCTTGAAACAAAGGAGCTCCCAGGATTTCCCTCCAGAAGAGCTGGACAAACCCCTCCAAGGTATTTCCCCCTCCCCTCATGATGCTGCAGGGCCCCTGCCAATCAGACCTGCTTGGGTGGGGTTAACCAGAAGCAGGGCCGGCCTCCCAGCCAATCAACCCTAGGGGGTGGGGAAAAGGGCAGGGTCACCAGATGCAGGGTATAAATACCAGGGGGAAGGGGGGAGAGGGGTTGTTGTTCGTCTGGGGTGTAACCTGGCTGCGGCAGGTCACCTTCCTCTGCGGTTCCTTGGAGTTTATCCTAGGTGAGGCAAGAAGACTCCCTCCAACAGTTTGGATCTCCCTACCTCCCAGAGGACTGTTTATACCTGGATCCCCTTGAGGTATGGTTATTCTGTGGATTCACCCAAAGGCACTTTGCTCCTTACCCCTTTGAAATTGCCCAAAGGAACTCCCTGACTTTGGATTTGGATTTGCCTGGAGGGCGTGTGCATCTTGGAGTGGATTGCTCCAAGGGAGGCTCTTTATTTCGGACCAGGAGTGTTTTGGGACTTGGGGGAGTTCACATGCTAATGCCGTGTTCTGATCTACTGCTTGTTGTATATCGGAAATAAACCCCTGTGTAAACCCCTCTTAAAGGTGTGGTATTTCCCTGTGTGTGCTAGTTGGTCATACGTCACACGTTACGTGACATTTTTGGTGGCAAGCGGTGCGGATAATGGAAACTAGCACATCAGGGAACTTTGCAAACCTTACAGCTCAGGAGATTACTGAGCTCAGGCTACCAACGCTACAAAGGCTCTACCTACCCAGGAAGGTGATGCCCAGGGTGACCCAGAAACCCCTGAGGAGGGAGAAGAAAACTATAATTTGCACCAAGATGCAGCTGAGGAACCTGAAGACAACACCGTTACCTTGTTTCAAAAACACCTTGCTGCTATTGGTCCAGGGCTGACCCCAGCAGAACGGCTAGAGGTATTGCGCCTAACTATACAGGGAAATCAGCCTAGGAACTTGAGTTCTGGGCCCACAGCAGGCCCAACCATTGCATGACAGCCAGTTGTGAAACTGACTCATGCTGCCTTCCCTGCCTTTGATGAGTCTAAGCAGAGCATAGGCAGCTTCCTGCGCTCTTTTGAGGCCTTGTGTGAGGACCACCGGGTCCCTCAGGATGAGTGGGTTCTCGTGCTGGCTGGTAAGCTCACTGGTAAAGCTAATGAAGTTTACCAGGAAATACCATATCCCCAACGGGCAGATTATGGGGAAGTACAGCGCATTCTTCTAGCCAGCTACTCCATTACGCCTGACTCCTACCGGAGGACTTTCCGCAACCTGCTTAAAACTACTCAGGACACCTATCAGGACTTTGGCAGTAAGCTGCAAAGGGCATTCCGCTATTGGATACGTGGTAACCAGACCTTCACACTGGAAGACTTGTGCCAGCTCCTTCTTAAAGAACAGTTCCTTGAGAGGTGTCCCAGTGAGGTGAGGGAGTGGGTAAGTGACCGTAAGCCACGTACCCTACAGGAGGCTACCCAGCTAGCTGATGAGTATGTGGAAAACCGTATTCAGGCCCGCCCCCTTAACCTTGCTACAGGGGCACTGGTTAACTCCCGTGGCCTAGACCGTCCACAGCCTCCACGGTCCAACCCTATATCTAATCGTACCCCCTCAGCACCTATTCGTGCAGCCCCACCCCGGACCTGTTTTCGTTGTGGATCTCTGACCCATTTATTTTCAGCATGCCCTTTGAATCTCCGCCCTACCTCATCAGGGCCCACAGGAAAGCTCCCTGCTCCCCGACCGATTGCTGCTATCTCTTCACCAGAACCCAATATCCGCCAGCAGGTTATCCAGACCGTGCGACAGCATACCACTGACACAGTGGTGGCCACATCCAGCCCAAGAGAGGTAGTATCAGAGGAATACATTGTCATGGGGATGGGCTGGAGAAACAATGGCCAGCCAAGAAAGCATGTACTTCCTGTCCTGGTCAATGGGAGACAGGTAGAAGGATTCCTGGATTCAGGATCTTGTATTACCCTAGTGGAGCCCCATATTGTCCCTGCAGATGCAGTGGTTCCTGGTAAAGCTGCCCGCATTGTTCTGGCTGGTGGGCACAAACAAGACATACCAATAGCACAAGTCACCTTGGATCTAGGAGATGGACCATTCACCCACCAAGTGGGGATATTGCGACAATTGCCTGCTGAGATCCTCCTTGGCAATGATGTGGGCCATATTCAATGCAGCCTCTCCCGAGATATGAATGGAACCAGGCTTGAAGCTACAGATGCAGCACAAAAGGTAAGAGAACCTGCGGCTGACTGTGACAGACCCCCTTCCCTTGACTTACTCCACCCCACTACCTTTAGGGAAGATCAACACACTGACCCTACTTTAGAGCGTATGCAAAGTGAGGCAGGAAAACCCCCTAATGAGCGGGGGGAACAGATTGTGTGGGAGCATGGGTTACTCTATAGGATTGTGAAGGGGGACCCTGACCAGCCATGGAAGTGTTACCGCCAACTTATAGTGCCTCAGAGTTACCGCGCCCAGCTTCTTCATATGGCACATGAGATTCCCCTATCAGGACACCAGGGCGTTACCCGCACCCGACACCGTTTAACCCAAAATTTCTACTGGCCTGGTGTCTCTCAGGAAGTGACACGGTACTGCCGCACATGTGACAGCTGTCAGAGGACTGGCAGGGCAAATGACAAACCCAGGTTTCCCCTTTGTCCCTTGCCCATCATTAGTGAGCCCTTCCAACGGGTGGCAGTTGATCTTATTGGGCCCCTCAGCCGGCCAAGCCGTTCTGGGAAACAGTATATTCTCACTGTAGTTGATTATGCCACCCGATACCCAGAAGCGGTAGCCCTGCGTAAAATTGATGCTCCTACAGTGGCTGACGCCCTAATCCAGATTTTCAGCCGGGTGGGCTTCCCTAGTGAAATCTTGTCAGACCAAGGGCCCCAGTTTACATCCCAATTGCTTCAATGCCTGTGGCAGCGTTGTGGGGTCAGGCCTATCCACTCATCCCCATACCACCCACAGACAAATGGTCTTTGTGAGAGATTTAATGGGACACTAAAGTCCATGCTACGGACCTTTGTGGAATCGGGTGAGAAGGACTGGGAGCGTTATTTACCCCATTTGCTGTTTGCCTATCGAGAAGTTCCCCAAGAATCCACAGGATTCTCTCCCTTTGAACTGCTGTATGGTCGGAGGGTCCGTGGCCCCTTAGATTTACTCTGTGAATATTGGGAGGGGGCCCCACAATCCCAAGAGGTCCCCGTCATCCCCTATGTGTTAAAATTCCGCCAGCGTCTGGAACAAATGATCAGCCTGGCACATAACCACCTCTCTGCAGCTCAGCAAAGGCAGAAGGTGTGGTATGACCGTAAGGCCAGGGAGCGCAGGTTTGTGGAAGGAGACAAGGTGCTCCTCCTAGTTCCCACACGGCATGATAAGCTCCAGGCTGCGTGGGAAGGACCCTATGTGGTGACCCATAAGCTTCATGATACAACATATGTGGTAACCCCTCCCGATGATCCATCCCACTATAAGACTATCCACATAAATATGATGAAGCCCTATCACGTAAGAGAGGATATTGTTAGTGCCATCTGTAGTCTCCCAACTGAAGATACAGATGACCCCCCACTCCCCAACCTTATTGGAGAGGTCACTCCAGCCAAGGGTATAGACTCAGTCACCATAAGTCACCACCTTACCCCATCTCAACAAGACCAGCTTTGTCAAATTTTGCATTCCTTTTCTCCCATGTTTTCTGCCAACCCAGGTTGCACCCACTGGGCTGAACATAAAGTAGACACAGGAACTCAGTTACCTGTGCGTAGTCCTGCTTATCGAGTGGCTGAAGCTGTTCGGCCCGAGGTGAAAAGTCAAATAGACGAGATGCTGGCCCTTGGGATTATTACTCCTTCCCATAGTCCGTGGGCTTCCCCTGTGGTGCTGGTGCCCAAGAAGGATGGGAGTACCCGATTCTGTGTGGACTATAGGAGACTCAATGACGTGACAACCACCGACGCTTACCCAATGCCCAGGGTAGATGAGCTATTAGATAGGCTGGGAAATGCTAAATATTTAACTACCCTGGATCTCAGCCGTGGTTACTGGCAAATTCCCCTTGCCCCTAGTGCCCAGGAAAAGTCAGCCTTCATCACCCCATTTGGTCTGTTTCAGTTCACAGTAATGCCATTTGGCATGAAAAACGCCCCCGCCACGTTTCAGCGTCTTGTGAACAGGCTGCTGGACGGAATGCAGGACTTTGCCCAGGCATATCTGGATGACATAGCTGTCTTTAGCCAGACCTGGGAGGAGCATATGCAGCACCTCCAGCGAGTGCTGACACAAATCCAGAATGCTGGGCTCACCCTTAAGGCAGAAAAGTGCCACCTAGCTATGGCCGAGGTACAGTACTTAGGACACAGAGTTGGGAGTGGTCAGCTCCGCCCTGACCCTGCTAAAGTGGAGGCAATTTGCCAGTGGCCTATACCTAAAACCCAGAAGCAGGTATTAGCCTTCTTAGGAACTGCAGGTTATTATCGTAAATTTATTGCTAACTATAGTACTATTGCAAAACCCTTGACAGATCTGACAAGCCGCAAGTGTTCTCGAACCATTGTGTGGACCCCAGAATGTGAATCAGCCATGAACACTCTCAAACAAGCCCTGGCTAACTCCCCTGTGCTGGCTGCCCCAGACTTCTCACGACGCTTCCTTCTGCAAACGGATGCTTCCAATTTTGGCCTTGGTGCTGTACTTTCGCAAGTTAATGGCCATGGGGAGGAGCATCCAATTGCCTACCTGAGCAGAAAGCTGCTCCCTCGAGAGGCTGCCTATACCACTATTGAAAAAGAGTGCCTGGCAATTGTATGGGCCTTACAGAAGTTGCAGCCCTATCTGTATGGCAGGGAATTTACTGTTGTTACAGACCACAACCCACTCAGTTGGTTACAGAGAGTTTCAGGAGTCAATGGAAAACTGCTGAGATGGAGCCTCCTGCTTCAACAGTAGAGATGGCGCGAACTGTTCGCCGGCGAACTTGTTTGCGCGAACATCGGGTGTTCGCGCTCGCCGGAAGTTCGCGAACGTCGCGCGACGTTCGCCATTTTGGGTTCGCCATTGTTGGCGCTTTTTTTTGCCCTCTCACCCCAGACCAGCAGGTACATGGCAGCCAATCAGGAAGCTCTCCCCTGGACCACTCCCCTTCCCTATAAAAACCGAAGCCCTGCAGCGTTTTTTTCACTCTGCCTGTGTGTGCTGAAGAGATAGTGTAGGGAGAGAGCTGCTGCCTGTTAGTGATTTCAGGGACAGTTGAAAGTTTGCTGGCTAGTAATCGTTTTGATACTGCTCTGTTATTGGAGGGACAGAAGTCTGCAGGGGTTTGAGGGACATTTAAGCTTAGGTAGCTTTGCTGGCTAGTAATCTACCTTCTACTGCAGTGCTCTGTATGTAGCTGCAGTGGGCAGCTGTCCTGCTTCTGATCTCATCTGCTGACTGCTGCAATAACAGTAGTCCTTGTAAGGACTGCTTTTATTTATTTTTTTGTTGTTTTACTACTACTACTACTACTACTACTACTACTACTACTATAAGAGCCCAGTGCTATTAGTCTAGCAGTGTTGGGGAGTGGGACTGGTGTGCTAATCTGCTGCTCCTAGTAGTTCAGCAGCACCAACTGTAATTTTTTTTTTTAATATTCATTTTTTTTTTATTTTACTTTTTTTTATTTTACTACCGCTGTAGTAGTGTATAAATTGACCTTTTAGGCATTATTTGCCCTGTAGGCATTTTTTGCCCAGTGTGTTATTCAACCAACAGCCATCTAGCTGTGTGACCTTGTTCACATTCTGTCTAAATATCCATAATATTACCGTCTCCAGAAAAAACACCGGAGTGACTTTTTTCAAGCAGCCATAATAAATTTTACGTAATCCGTATCCATCGCTGTAGTAGTGTATAAGTTGACCTTTTAGGCATTATTTGCCCTGTAGGCATTTTTTGCCCAGTGTGTTATTCAACCAACAGCCATCTAGCTGTGTGACCTTGTTCACATTCTGTCTAAATATCCATAATATTACCGTCTCCAGAAAAAACACCGGAGTGACTTTTTTCAAGCAGCCATAATAAATTTTACGTAATCCGTATCCATCGCTGTAGTAGTGTATAAGTTGACCTTTTAGGCATTATTTGCCCTGTAGGCATTTTTTGCCCAGTGTGTTATTCAACCAACAGCCATCTAGCTGTGTGACCTTGTTCACATTCTGTCTAAATATCCATAATATTACCGTCTCCAGAAAAAACACCGGAGTGACTTTTTTCAAGCAGCCATAATAAATTTTACGTAATCCGTATCCATCGCTGTAGTAGTGTATAAGTTGACCTTTTAGGCATTATTTGCCCTGTAGGCATTTTTTGCCCAGTGTGTTATTCAACCAACAGCCATCTAGCTGTGTGACCTTGTTCACATTCTGTCTAAATATCCATAATATTACCGTCTCCAGAAAAAACACCGGAGTGACTTTTTTCAAGCAGCCATAATAAATTTTACGTAATCCGTATCCATCGCTGTAGTAGTGTATAAGTTGACCTTTTAGGCATTATTTGCCCTGTAGGCATTTTTTGCCCAGTGTGTTATTCAACCAACAGCCATCTAGCTGTGTGACCTTGTTCACATTCTGTCTAAATATCCATAATATTACCGTCTCCAGAAAAAACACCGGAGTGACTTTTTTCAAGCAGCCATAATAAATTTTACGTAATCCGTATCCATCGCTGTAGTAGTGTATAAGTTGACCTTTTAGGCATTATTTGCCCTGTAGGCATTTTTTGCCCAGTGTGTTATTCAACCAACTGCCATCTAGCTGTGTGACCTTGTTCACATTCTGTCTAAATATCCATAATATTACCGTCTCCAGAAAAAACACCGGAGTGACTTTTTTCAAGCAGCCATAATATATTTTACGTAATCCGTATCCACCGCTGTGTATACGTTGACCTTGTAGGCATTATTTGCACAGTGTTTTCTTCAAACCGCCATCTAGCTGTGTGAGCTTGTTCACATTTTGTCTAAATATTGATAATATTATCGTCTCTAGAAAAACCACTTGAGTTACTTTTTTTCAAGCAGCATTCTTATATTTTACGTAATCCGTATCCACCGCTGTGTATACGTTGACCTTGTAGGCATTATTTGCACAGTGTTTTCTTCAAACCGCCATCTAGCTGTGTGAGCTTGTTCACATTTTGTCTAAATATTGATAATATTATCGTCTCTAGAAAAACCACGTGAGTTACTTTTTTTCAAGCAGCATTCTTATATTTTACGTAATCCGTATCCACCGCTGTGTATACGTTGACCTTGTAGGCATTATTTGCACAGTGTTTTCTTCAAACCGCCATCTAGCTGTGTGAGCTTGTTCACATTTTGTCTAAATATTGATAATATTATCGTCTCTAGAAAAACCACTTGAGTTACTTTTTTTCAAGCAGCATTCTTATATTTTACGTAATCCGTATCCACCGCTGTGTATACGTTGACCTTGTAGGCATTATTTGCACAGTGTTTTCTTCAAACCGCCATCTAGCTGTGTGAGCTTGTTCACATTTTGTCTAAATATTGATAATATTATCGTCTCTAGAAAAACCACTTGAGTTACTTTTTTTCAAGCAGCATTCTTATATTTTACGTAATCCGTATCCACCGCTGTGTATACGTTGACCTTGTAGGCATTATTTGCACAGTGTTTTCTTCAAACCGCCATCTAGCTGTGTGAGCTTGTTCACATTTTGTCTAAATATTGATAATATTATCGTCTCTAGAAAAACCACTTGAGTTACTTTTTTTCAAGCAGCATTCTTATATTTTACGTAATCCGTATCCACCGCTGTGTATACGTTGACCTTGTAGGCATTATTTGCACAGTGTTTTCTTCAAACCGCCATCTAGCTGTGTGTATTATCGTTTCCAGAAAAACCAACTGAGTTTTTGTTGTTGTTGTTTTTTTAAAAATAATGCCAGGCAAAGGCAGGCCGCCACGCAGAGGCCGTGCTAGGGGCCGTGCTGCTATGCAATCCTGTGGCCCTAGCAAATTGCCCAGTTTTAAAAAGCCAATGACCCTGAACTCCCAAAATGCTGAAGAGGTAGTTGACTGGCTTACACAGCACACCCCATCCTCTA
This sequence comes from Xenopus petersii, assembly GCA_038501925.1. Lineage (NCBI taxonomy): Eukaryota > Metazoa > Chordata > Amphibia > Anura > Pipidae > Xenopus > Xenopus petersii. The sequence goes on from CM076680.1 coordinate 110,397,107, forward strand.
CCGTTTCTAACTTTACCACAACATCCTCCTCATCCTCCACTGCTATGGCCACCCCACGTAACACTTCCTCCACCACCGGTGCCCCTTCTTCACTGGAGTCAGAGGAGTTATTTTCCCATGAGTTTCTTGAACTGAGTAATGCGCAACCATTATTGGCAGAAGAAGATGAAGGAGATGAGGACGTTACACCAGATTTAATTCTGGCAGAGAACACGACAGAGATGGACATAATGATGAGTGATGAGGAGGAGGTCCCCGCTGCTGCTTCCTTCTGTGATGTGTCAGAAGAAATTGATGCATCTGAGGAGAATGATGATGAGGAGATTGATGTTTTGTGGGTGCCTAGTAGAAGAGAGCAAGAGGAGGGTAGTTCAGATGGAGAGACGGAGAGTCAGAGAGGCAGTAGGAGAATAAGACTTAGAAGAAGCAGGGAGGACAGCCCGCAGGGATCAGTAGGGCAACAACATGTATCGGCACCTGTGTTCAGCCGGCCAACGCACCCGCCATTGCCGCCAATGCCGCCAACTTCTACTGTTACCGCCAGATCGCACACTTCCAAAAAGTCAGCAGTGTGGGATTTTTTTAATGTGTGTGCCTCTGACAAAAGCATTGTAATTTGCAATGAGTGCAGTCAGAAACTGAGCCTTGGTAAGCCCAACAGCCACATAGGTACAACTTCTATGCGAAGGCACATGAGCGGCAAGCACAAAGCACTTTGGGAGCAACACCTCAAAGGCAACAGGCAAACTAAAAGCCACACTCCTTCTGGTCCAGCATCTTACTGCTCTACCTCTGCTCTCCTTGACCCATCTGAACCACCCTCCACTCCGCCTTCCACCTTGACCACCTGTTCCCATTCCCAGTCATCTGCCACCAGCCAAGTTTCTGTGAAGGCCATGTTTGAGCGTAAGAAGCCAATGTCTGACTGTCACCCCCTTGCCCGGCGTCTGACAGCTGGCTTGTCTGCACTCTTAGCCCGCCAGCTTTTACCATACCAGCTGGTGGACTCTGAGGCCTTCCGCAAATTTGTAGCAATTGGGACACCGCAGTGGAAGGTACCCAGCCGCAATTTTTTTTCTAAAAAGGGAATACCACACCTGTACCAACATGTGCAGAGCCAAGTTACCGCATCTCTGTCACTTAGTGTTGGGCCAAAGGTCCATATGACTACTGACGCATGGTCCTCCAAGCATGGTCAGGGCAGGTATGTCACCTACACTGCCCACTGGGTGAACTTGGTAATGGCTGGGAATGGGAAGCAGGGAATGGGTAGCTCAACAACAACAACAACAGTGGAGTTGGTGTCACCGCCACGGATTGCACGCGGTTCTGCCACCACCTCTACTCCTCCATCGCTCTCTACCTCGTCTTCTTCCTCTTCTTCTTCTTACTCTGCTGCTGGGTCCTCCTTCTCCTCCTCCACACCTGTGCACCCCCAGCTCCCCCTAGGCTATTCGACGTGCCAGGTACGCCGTTGTCACGCTGTCTTGGGGATGACGTGCCTGGAAAGCAAAAACCATACCGGATCTGTACTCCTGTCATCTCTGCAGTCACAGGCCGATCGGTGGCTGACCCCACACCAACTGCAGATCGGAAAAGTGGTGTGTGACAATGGAAGCAATCTGTTGGCAGCGTTGAGACTGGGAAATTTAACACATGTGCCCTGCATGGCACATGTGTTAAATTTAATAGTCCAACGTTTTGTCTCCAAGTACCCAGGATTCCAGGACGTTCTCACCCAGTCCAGAAAGGTGTCGGCCCATTTCAGACGTTCCTACACAGCCATGGCACGGCTTGCTGACATTCAGCAGCGCTACAACATGCCAGTCAGGCGTTTGATTTCTGACAGCCAGACTCGCTGGAATTCAAGGCTCCTTATGTTGGAACGTCTGCTGCAACAACAAAGGGCCGTCAACGAGTACCTTTTTGAACTGGGTGGTAGGACTGGATCTGCAGAGCTGGGGATTTTTTTCCCCCGTTACTGGGTGCTTATGCGCGATGCCTGCAGGCTCATGCGACCTTTTGAAGAGGTGACAAATATGGTCAGTCGCACCGAAGGCACCATCAGCGACCTAATACCCTTCGCTTTCTTCCTGGAGCGTGCCGTGCGACGAGTGACAGATGAGGCTGTAGACCAGCGTGACGAGGAGCTGGAAGCGCACGATTTATGGTCGGAATCACCAGAACGAACCCAGGCACCTGCTGCAACGCAGGGAGAGGTGCCAGAAGTGGAGTCAGAGGAGGAAGGTGGCTTTGTGGAGGAGGAGGAGGAGGACCAACAGGAGCAGGCTTCCCAGGGGGCTAGTGGTGACCTTTTGGGGACCCCTGGTCTTGTACGTGGCTGGGGGGAGGAGACCGTGGATGATGCAGTCCTTGATAATGAGGAAGCGGAGATGAATACCTCTGCATCCAACCTTGTGAGAATGGGGTCTTTCATGCTGTCATGCCTGTTGAAGGACCCCCGTATCAAGAGGCTTAAGGAGAAGGACCTGTACTGGGTCGCAACGCTACTAGACCCTCGGTACAAGCATAAAGTGTCAGAAATGTTACCAACATACCACAAGTCCGAAAAGATGCGGCATTTACAAACCAGCCTGCAAAACATGTTGTACAATGCTTTTAAGGGTGATGTCACTTCAGGAACTCATCAACATTCCAGGGGCAGAGGTGCCAGTAATCCTGCCACGAGCACACCTGCAAGGACAAAGCCCTTTGGCCGGTCTGTAACATCAGACATGCAAATGTTTTTCTGTCCAAGGCAGCGCCACAACCCTTCTGGATCCACCCTCAAAGAACGCCTCGACCGGCAGGTAGCGGACTACCTGGCATTAACTGCAGATATCGACACTCTGAGGAGCGATGAACCCCTGGACTACTGGGTGCGCAGGCTTGATCTGTGGCCAGAGCTGTCACAATTTGCCATGAACCTCTTGTCTTGCCCAGCCTCAAGTGTGCTCTCAGAAAGGACCTTCAGTGCAGCAGGAGGGATTGTAACTGAGAAGAGAACTCGCCTAGGTCACAAAAGTGTTGATTACCTGACCTTTATTAAAATGAATGAGGGGTGGATCTCGGAGGGTTACTGCACGCCGGAAGACTTGTTCTGACTTCTATGCAGCTGTCCTTCTCTTCAAGCCTCATGACTCCACACACAGCTGTCCTTTAGCGTCCTCCTCCCTCCGCCACCGTTACAAACTAGGGTGCAAACCCTACTGGTTTAATTTTTTCTGGCCTCTGTGCTTCAGTGGCTGCAACCAAAAAAACTGGGCAAACAATGTCTACAAGGTCAACGTATGGCGAAAAATTACTATTTTCAGCATTTATATGGCATATTTTTTCTGGCAACTGTGCTTCAGTGGCTGCGTCCAAAAAAATGCATATTTTCTGCATTTATATGGCATAATTTTTCTGGCCTCTGTGCTTCAGTGGCTGCAACCAAAAAAATGCATATTTTCTGTATTTATATGGCATAATTTTTCTGGCCTCTGTGCTTCAGTGGCTGCAACCAAAAAAATGCATATTTTCTGCATTTATATGGCATAATTTTTCTGGCCTCTGTGCTTCAGTGGCTGCAACCAAAAAAATGCATATTTTGTCCATTTATATGGCATAATTTTTCTAGCCTCTGTGCTTCAGTGGCTGCAACCAAAAAAATGCATATTTTCTCCATTTATATGGCATAATTTTTCTGGCCTCTGTGCTTCAGTGGCTGCAACCAAAAAAAATTATATTTTCAGCATTTATATGGCATAATTTTTCTGTCAACTGTGCTTCAGTGGCTGCGACCAAAAAAATGCATATTTTCTGCATTTATATGGCATAATTTTTCTGGCCTCTGTGCTTCAGTGGCTGCAACCAAAAAAATTTATATTTTCAGCATTTATATGGCATAATTTTTCTGGCAACTGTGCTTCAGTGGCTGCGACCAAAAAAATGACTATTTTCAGCATTTATATGGCATATTTTTTCTGGCCTCTGTGCTTCAGTGGCTGCGGCCAAAAAAACTGGGCAAACAATGCCTACAAGGTCAACGTATGGCAAAAAATGACTATTTTCAGCATTTATATGGCATATTTTTTCTGGCAACTGTGCTTCAGTGGCTGCGACCAAAAAAACTGGGCAAACAATGCCTACAAGGTCAACGTATGGCAAAAAATGACTATTTTCAGCATTTATATGGCATATTTTTTCTGGCAACTGTGCTTCAGTGGCTGCAACCAAAAAAACTGGGCAAACAATGTCTATAAGGTCAACGTATGGCGAAAAATTACTATTTTCAGCATTTATATGGCATATTTTTTCTGGCAACTGTGCTTCAGTGGCTGCGTCCAAAAAAACTGGGCAAACAATGTCTACAAGGTCAACGTATGGCGAAAAATTACTATTTTCAGCATTTATATGGCATATTTTTTCTGGCAACTGTGCTTCAGTGGCTGCGTCCAAAAAAACTGGGCAAACAATGCCTACAAGGTCAATGTATGGCAGTTGTTTAAAGAGAACAGTAGATTACTAGCCAGCAAAGCTACCTAAGCTAAAATGTCCCTCAAATCCCTGCAGACTTCTGTCCCTCCAATACAGAGCAGTATCAAGCAGATTACTAGCCAGCAAACTTACTATCATCTGTCCCTGAAATCACTAACAGCTCTCCCCCTACACTATCTCTTCCAAGCACACACAGGCAGATTTTTCAGATACATTTTTGCCCTTGATCCCCCTCTGGCATGCCACTGTCCAGGTCGTTGCACCCTTTAAACAACTTTAAAATCATTTTTCTGGCCAGAAATGTCTTTTTTAGATGTTAAAGTTCGCCTTCCCATTGAAGTCTATGGGGTTCGCGAACCGTTCGCGAACCGCTCGCATTTTTGCGCAAGTTCGCGAATATGTTCGCGAACTTTTTTTCCGACGTTCGCTACATCCCTATTCAACAGTATAACTTCACCATTCAGCACAGGAGGGGAAAAGAGCATCACAATGCAGATGGCCTCTCCAGACAGGAGGACTAAGAAACCAGCAGTGGTTCCTGAGGCTCTCCCTAAGAGTGGGGAGCCCCAGAGAAACCACTTGTTCCCAGGAGGGAGAAATGTGACCAAAACCCCCTTCTACTGGCCCCATTTTACCCATAGTTTACTGACTAGTACACATACAATCCAAGATGGTGGTTCTTTGTTCTACTTTCCCGCCAAAAAGCTTGAAACAAAGGAGCTCCCAGGATTGCCCTCCAGAAGAGCTGGACAAACCCCTCCAAGGTATTTCCCCCTCCCCTCATGATGCTGCAGGGCCCCTGCCAATCAGACCTGCTTGGGTGGGGTTAACCAGAAGCAGGGCCGGCCTCCCAGCCAATCAACCCTAGGGGGTGGGGAAAAGGGCAAGGTCACCAGATGCAGGGTATAAATACCAGGGGGAAGGGGGGAGAGGGGTTGTTGTTCGTCTGGGGTGTAACCTGGCTGCGGCAGGTCACCCTCCTCTGCGGTTCCTTGGAGTTTATCCTAGGTGAGGCAAGAAGACTCCCTCCAACAGTTTGGATCTCCCTACCTCCCAGAGGACTGTTTATACCTGGATCCCCTTGAGGTATGGTTATTCTGTGGATTCACCCAAAGGCACTTTGCTCCTTACCCCTTTGAAATTGCCCAAAGGAACTCCCTGACTTTGGATTTGGATTTGCCTGGAGGGCGTGTGCATCTTGGAGTGGATTGCTCCAAGGGAGGCTCTTTATTTCGGACCAGGAGTGTTTTGGGACTTGGGGGAGTTCACATGCTAATGCCGTGTTCTGATCTACTGCTTGTTGTATATCGGAAATAAACCCCTGTGTAAACCCCTCTTAAAGGTGTGGTATTTCCCTGTGTGTGCTAGTTGGTCATACGTCACACGTTACGTGACATATATGGCATTATAAATACCTTCCAACACTACACCTTCAACAAGTTTTTCATCAAAGACAAGCAACAGGAACACTTGCAAAATCACTGTGTCAAAATGCAATGGAAGTCTAAGGGAGTGCATTTAGTATAACATTAGTTGTAACTTTTGAGAAAGATGTCAGGCATACAAATTATACATGCAGTTAGAATTAGCTTCCAACACTACACCTTCAACAAGTTTTTCATCAAGGACAAGCAACAAGAACTATTGCAAAATCACATTGTCAAAATGCAATGGAAGTCTAAGGGACTGCATTTAATATAACATTAGCTGTAACTTTTGAGAAAGTTTTCAGGCATACAAATTTGAAATGACATTATAAATAGCTTCCAACACTACACTATCAACAAGTTTTTCATCAAGGACAAGCAACAGGAACATTTGCAAAATCACTGTGTCAAAATGCAATGTGGAGTTCATTTAGGTGAGCATTAGCTGTAACTTTTGAGAAAGTTGTCTGGCATACAAATTCTAAATGGTGTTAGAAATTAGCTTCCAACATTACACCTTCAACAAGTTTTTCATCAAGGACAAGCAACAGGCAACACTTGCAAAATCACTGTGTCAAAATGCAATGTAAGTCTATGGGAGTGCATCTAGTTTAACATTAGCTGTAACTTTTGAGAAAGTTGTCAGGCATACAAATTCTATATGGTGTTAGAATAAGCTTCCAACATTACACCTTCAACAAGTTTTTCATCATTGACAAGCAACAGGAACACTTGCAAGCTTCAAACACTACACCTGCAACAAGTTTTTCATCAAGAACAAGCAACAGGAACACTTGCAATATCACTGTGCAAAAATGCAATGTAAGTCCTATGGGAGTGCATTTAGGGTAACATTAGCTGTAACTTATGAGAAAGTTGTCAGGTATACAAATTCTAAATGGCGTTAGTATTAGATTCCAACACTACACCTTCAACAAAGGAACAACCTTCAATCAACGACAAGCAACAGGAACATTTGCAAGATCACTGTGTCAAAATGCAATGTAAGTCTATGGGAGTTCACTTAGGTTAGCATTAGCTGTAACTTTTGAGAAAGTTGGCAAAGTTGTAAATTCTATATGGCATTATAAATAGCTTCCAACACTGCACCTTCAATAAGTTTTTCATCAAGGACAAGCAACAGGAACACTTGCAAAATCACTGTGTCAAAATGCAATGTAAGTCTATGGGAGTGCATTTAGTTTAACATTAGCTGTAACTTTTGAGAAAGTTGTCAGGCATACAAACTCTACATGCAGTTAGAATTAGCTTCCAACACTACACCTTCAACAAGTTTTTCATCAAGGACAAGCAACAGGAACATTTGCAAAATCACTGTGTCAAAATGCAATGTACTGGTAAGTCTATGGGAGTGCAGTTAGGTTAGCATTAGATGTAATTTTTGAGAAAGTTGGCAAAGTTGTAAATTATAAATGGCATTATAAATAGCTTCCAACACTACACCTTCAACAAGTTTTTCATTGCAAAATCACTGTGTCGAAATGCAATGTAAGTCTAAGGGAGTGCATTTTGGTTAACATTTGCTGTAACTTTTGAGAAAGTTGTCAGGCATTCAAATTCTAAATGGTGTTAGAATTAACTTCCAACATTACACCTTCAACAAGTTTTTCATCAAGAACAAGCAACAGGAACACTTGCAAAATCAATGTCCAATGTAAGTCTAAGGGAATGCATTTAGGTTAGTATTAGCTGTAACTTTTGAGAAAGTTGGCAAAGTTGTATTCTATATGGCATTATTATTAGCTTCCAACACTACACCTTCAAAACGTTTTTCATCCAGGACAAGCAACAGGAACACGTGCGAAATTACTGATTCAAAATGCAATGTATGTCTATGGGAGTGCATTTCGGATAATATTAGCTGTAGCTTATGAGAAAGTTGTCAGGCATACAAATTCTAAATGGCATTATTATTAGCTTCCAACACTACACCTTCAACAAGTTTTTCATCAAGGACAAGCAACAGGAACACTTGCAAAATCACTGTGCCAAAATGCAATGTAAGTCTAAGGGAGTGCATTTAGGGTAACATTAGCTGTAACTTTTGAGAAAGTTGGCAAAGTTGTATATTCTACATGGCATTATAAATAGCTTCCAATACTACACCTTCAATAAGTTTTTCATCAAGGACAAGCAACAGGAACACTTGCAAAATCACTGTGTCAAAATGCAATGGAAGTCTAAGGGAGTGCATTTAGTATAACATTAGCTGTAACTTTTGAGAAAGTTGGCAAAGTTGTATATTCTACATGGCATTATAAATAGCTTCCAATACTACACCTTCAATAAGTTTTTCATCAAGGACAAGCAACAGGAACACTTGCAAAATCACTGTGTCAAAATGCAATGGAAGTCTAAGGGAATGCATTTAGTATAACATTAGCTGTAACTTTTGAGAAATCACTGTGCCAAAATGTGTAAGTCTTAGGGAGTGCATTTAGGTTAGCATAAGATGTAACTTTTGAGAATGTTGGTAAAGTTGTAAATTCTATATGGCATTATAAATACCTTCCAACATTTGCAAAATCACTGTGTCAAAATGCAATGGAAGTCTAAGGGAGTGCATTTAGTATAACATTAGCTGTAACTTTTGAGAAAGATGTCAGGCATACAAATTATACATGCAGTTAGAATTAGCTTCCAACACTACACCTTCAACAAGTTTTTCATCAAGGACAAGCAACAGGAACTTTTGCAAAATCCCTGTGTCAAAATGCAATGGAAGTCTAAGGGAGTGCATTTAATATAACATTAGCTGTAACTTCTGAGAAAGTTTTCAGGCATACAAATTCGAAATGGCATTATAAATAGCTTCCAACACTACACTTTCAACAAGTTTTTCATCAAGGACAAACAACAGGAACATTTGCAAAATCACTGTGTCAAAATGCAATGTAAGTCTATGGGAGTGCATTTAGGTTAGCATTAGCTGTAACTTTTGAGAAAGTTGGCAAAGTTTTAAATTCTATTTGGCATTATAAATAGCTTCCAACACTACACCTTCAATAAGTTTTTCATCAAGGACAAGCAACAGGCAACACTTTTTAAAATCACTGTGTCAAAATGCAATGTAAGTCTATGGGAGTGCATATAGTTTAACATTAGCTGTAACTTTTGAGAAAGTTGTCAGGCATACAAATTCTACATGCAGTTAGAATAAGCTTCAAACACTACACCTTCAACAAGTTTTTCATCAAGGACAAGCAACAAGAACACTTGCAAAATCACTGTGTCAAAATGCAATGTAAGTCTAAGGGATTGCATTTAGGTTAGCATTAGATGTAACTTTTGAGAAAGTTGGCAAAGTTGTAAATTCTTTATGGCATTATAAATACCTTCCAACACTGCACCTTCAACAAGTTCTTCATCAAGGACAAGCAACAGGAACACTTGCAAAATCACTGTGCCAATATTCAATGTAAGTCTATGGGAGTGCATTTAGGTTAACATTAGCTGTAACTTTTGAGAAAGTTGTCAGACATACAAATTAATCATTCAGTTAGAATTAGCTTCCAACACTACACCTTCAACAAGTTTTTCATCAAGGACAAGCAACAGGAACATTTGCAAAATCACTGTGTCAAAATGCAATGTATGTCTATGGGAGTGCATTTAGGATAATATTAGCTGTAACTTATGAGAAAGTTGTCAGGCATACAAATTCTAAATGGCATTATTATTAGCTTCCAACACTACACCTTCAACAAGTTTTTCATCAAGGACAAGCAACAGGAACACTTGCAAAATCACTGTGCCAATATTCAATGTAAGTCTATGGGAGTGCATTTAGGTTAACATTAGCTGTAACTTTTAAGAAAGTTGTCAGACATACAAATTAATCATTCAGTTAGAATTAGCTTCCAACACTACACCTTCAACAAGTTTTTCATCAAGGACAAGCAACAGGAACATTTGCAAAATCACTGTGTCAAAATGCAATGTATGTCTATGGGAGTGCATTTAGGATAATATTAGCTGTAACTTATGAGAAAGTTGTCAGGCATACAAATTCTAAATGGCATTATTATTAGCTTCCAACACTACACCTTCAACAAGTTTTTCATCAAGGACAAACAACAGGAACACTTGCAAAATCACTGTGCCAAAATGCAATGTAAGTCTAAGGGAGTGCATTTAGGATTAGGGATGTAGCGAACGTCGGAAAAAATGTTCGCGAACATATTCGCGAACATGCGTCAAAAATGCGAACGGTTCGCGAACGTCGCGAACGTCGCGAACCCCATAGACTTCAATGGGAAGGCAATTTTAAAAGCTAGAAAAGACATTTCTGGCCAGAAAAATTATTTTAAAGTTGTTTAAAGGGTGCAACGACCTGGACAGTGGCATGCCAGAGGGGGATCAAGGGCAAAAATGTAACATAGTAACATAGTAACATAGTAAGTAAGGTTGAAAAAAGACACATGTCCATCGAGTTCAACCTTTTTTTTTTTTTATTAACTACCTATCTGCCAGTTTATCCAGAGGAAGGCAAAAAAAAACCCATCTGAAGCCTCTCCAATTTGCCTTAGAGGGGGAAAAATTCCTTCCTGACTCCAAAATGGCAATCGGACTAGTCCCTGGATCAACTTGGACTATGAGCTATTTCCCATAACCCTGTATTCCCTTACTTGCTAAAAAGCTATCCAACCCCTTCTTAAAGCTATCTAATGTATCAGCCTGTACAACTGATTCAGGGAGAGAATTCCACATCTTCACAGCTCTCACTGTAAAAAACCCCTTCCGAATATTTAGGCGGAACCTCTTTTCTTCTAATCGGAATGGGTGACCTTGTGTCAGCTGGAAAGACCTACTGGTAAATAAAGCATTAGAGAGATTATTATATGATCCCCTTATATATTTATACGTAGTCATCATATCACCCCTTAAGCGCCTCTTCTCCAGCGTGAACATCCCCAATTTGGCCAGTCTTTCCTCATAGCTAAGATTTTCAATACCTTTTACCAGCTTAGTTGCCCTTCTCTGTACCCTCTCTAATACAATAATGTCCTGTTTGAGTGATGGAGACCAAAACTGTACAGCATATTCTAGATGGGGCCTTACAAGTGCTCTATACAGTGGAAGAATGACCCCCTCCTCCCTTGACTCTATGCCCCTTTTACAGCTCAAGACCTTATTTGCCCTTGATGCTGCTGACTGGCATTGCTTGCTACAGCCAAGTTTATCATCTACAAGGACTCCAAGGTCCTTTTCCATAATGGATTTGCCTAGTGCAGTCCCATTAAGGGTATAAGTGGCTTGGATATTTTTACATCCCAGGTGCATGACTTTACATTTATCAACATTGAATCTCATTTGCCACTTAGCTGCCCACATTGCCAGTTTGTCAAGATCATGTTGCAAGGATGCCACATCCTGGATGGAATTAATTGGGCTGGATAATTTTGTGTCATCTGCAAACACTGATACATTACTTACAACACCCTCCCCTAAGTCATTAATGAACAAGTTAAATAAAAGTGGACCCAATACTGAGCCCTGGGGGACCCCACTAAGAACCTTACTCCAAGTAGAGAATGTCCCATTAACAACTACCCTCTGTACCCGATCCTGTAGCCAGTTTCCTATCCATGTGCAAACGACTTCATTAAGCCCAACAGACCTTAGTTTAGAAAGCAGTCGTTTGTGGGGCACAGTATCAAACGCTTTGGCGAAATCCAAATAGATCACATCTACTGCCCCCCCACTATCCAGAATCTTATTTACCACATCATAAAATGCAATCAAATTTGTCTGACATGACCTATCCTTCATAAAGACATGCTGATTGTTGCTCATAATGCCATTCATTAGGACAAAATTTTGAATGTGATCCCTTAACAAGCCTTCAAATAATTTGCCCACCACAGATGTCAAGCTTACTGGCCTATAATTGCCAGGCTGAGATCGTAATCCCTTTTTAAATATTGGAATAACATCAGCTTTTCTCCAATCCATAGGCACCATACTGGATGACTATGAGAAAATCAGAAATAAGGGCTGGTCTAAAACTGAACTAAGCTCTCTTAGAACCCGGGGGTGTATGCCATCAGGCCCTGGAGCCTTGTTTACATTAATTTGTATTAACGCTTTTTGAATCATATCCTGAGTCAGCCACTGTCTAGATTGAACTGAACCATTCGTGCAGTTATTAAGTGAGCCTGTGAACCCATACTCCTCTATTGTATACACTGAAGAAAAGAACTGATTTAACACATTTGCCTTATCTGTATCTGTTACAGCCATACTGGTACCATTATTTAATGGAGCAACACTCTCAACCTGCATCTTTTTGCTATTAATATATTTAAAAAACTTTTTAGGATTAGTTTTCACCTCCACCGCAATTAACTCTTCATTTCTTTTCTTAGCCTTCCAGATTGCTGATTTACAACATTTATTACAGTGTTTATATTCATTAAATGCAGCTTCTGTCCCTACAGATTTGTAGTTTTTAAATGCCTTTCTCTTCTTTCCCATTAACTTCTTTACTTCTGTATTAAGCCACACAGGATGATTCTTAGAGCTTCTACGTTTAGTCCTTAAGGGAATAAATTGAGAACAGTAATGATTTAATATCATTTTAAAGGACAACCATTTCTGTTCTGTGTTTTTAGCTGAAAACCTAATGCCCCAATCAATGCTCTGTAGGGCAGCCCTCAAGGCACTAAAATTAGCTTTTGCAAAATTCATGGTTTTTGTTGCCCCAGTATATTTTTGTTTTTTGCACCAGACATTAAAAGATATAACCTTATGGTCACTATTACCCAGAGGTTCAATGACTTGCACATTTGCTATAAGTTCTGGGTCATTTGAGATCACTAAATCAAGAATAGCATTTTTTCTGGTAGGCTCCTCAACAACCTGTGCTAAAAAATTGTCGTGCAATAAGTTTATAAACTTGTTCCCATTAACTGATCCAGCAGTACCGTTGCTCCAGTCAATATCTGGGTAATTAAAATCCCCCATTATCAATACTTTACCTAAATTAGTAGCCTTTTCTATTTGCATTAGGAGCTTTGTCTCTTCCTCCTCACTTACATTAGGGGGTCTATAACATACGCCTACAATTAATTTGCTGGATTCTTTACAATTGGTGAAGAACTCCACCCATACGACTTCTGCCCCCTCATTTTCTAACATAACCTCCTCCTTTATATGAGCTTTTAAACCCTGCCTAACATACAGACATACCCCTCCTCCTTTTCTATTGCCTCTGTCCCTCTGAAACAAAGTATAGCCACTGATATTTACTGCCCAGTCATGCGACTCATTCAGCCATGTTTCGGCCACACCAATCACATCATATTTTCCTTCCATCACCAGCAGCTCCAGCTCTCCCATTTTACCAGCCAGACTTCTTGCATTTGTAAACATACATTTAATACTGGCACCATATTGAACATATGACATGTGGTCCTCCCTCTCCTGAACAGTATCCCCAGCCAAATCTCCTCCCCCATTTTCCCTTTCTTTGCCCACTATCTCATCTAACCTGTCTACCACTGAATCTTTTACTGAACCCTCCCCCCCCACACCTAGTTTAAAATCTCCTCCAACCCTCTAGCCATCTTCTCTCCCAAAACAGCTGCCCCATCATCATTGAGGTGCAGCCCATCCCTAGCAAAGAGCCTGTAGCCGACTGAAAAATACATTGTTGACACAGTGCTGCGTTTTGTGCTGTAAAGGGCAGAAATCACACTACATTTCTAAACCTGTGTAATAAACTGCTTTAAAACGTCCGGCGTCTACATGCCAATCAAGTAGACAAAACGCGGCGCTTACTGCAACGCAAAAAAACGCAAAGAGCTTTAATGAATGATACCGTCAAGTGAGCAAATAATAGTTGTTAATTACTAGTTGCGCTTGTCACCTCCAGGATGTTTGTCCTGTTGGTGGCAATATTTCTGTAGTGGTGTGTTTAGCAGTCACCGTGCTTGTGCGCACGTGCACGGTCAGGCAGAGGTAATTCAATGTACAGTGAAGTGAACCAAAAAACACTGATTCTGCAGTGTGGGCCCAGTTTTGGTCTACTTTATTGATCACCTGCGTTGACCATAAAAGATGCGATTTTGCCACTGTTGCAGAACCCTGAAAAATTAGGCATGTGTACTTTCCTGAAAAATTATGTTTTTTTTGTCGCAGCCACTGAAGCACAGAGGCCAGAAAAAATATGCCATATAAATGCTGAAAATATTAATTTTTTTTTGTCGCAGCCACTGAAGCACAGAGGCCAGAAAAAATATGCCATATAAATGCTAAAAATATTAAAAAAAATTGTCGCAGCCACTGAAGCACAGAGGCCAGAAAAAATATGTCATATAAATGCTAAAAATATTTAAAAAAATTGTCGCAGCCACTGAAGCACAGAGGCCAGAAAAAATATGCCATATAAATGCTAACAATATAAATTTTTTTTGTCGCAGCCACTGAAGCACAGAGGCCAGAAAAAATATGCCATATAAATGCTGAAAATATAAATTTTTTTTAGTCGCAGCCACTGAAGCACAGAGGACAGAAAAAATATGCCATATAAATGCTAAAAATATAAAAAAAAATTGTCGCAGCCACTGAAGCACAGAGGCCAAAAAAATATGCCATATAAATGCTGAAAATATATATTTTTTTGGTTGCAGCCACTGAAGCACAGAGGCCAGAAAAACTCAGGATTTACCTGGATTCAAATGAAACCAGTAGGGTTTGCACCCTAGTTTGTAACGGTGGCGGAGGGAGGAGGACGCTAAAGGACAGCTGTGTGTGGAGTCATGCGGCATGCAGAGAAGGACAGCTGCATGGGGAGTCAGAACAAGTCTTCCGGCGTGCAGTAACCCTCCAAGATCCACGCCTTATTCATTTTAATAAAGGTCAGGTAATCCACACTTTTGTGACCTAGGCGAGTTCTCTTCTCAGTTACAATCCCTCCTGCTGCACTGAAGGTCCTTTCTGAGAGGACACTTGAGGCGGGGCAAGACAAGAGGTTCATGGCAAATTGTGACAGCTCTGGCCACAGATCAAGCCTGCGCACCCAGTAGTCCAGGGGTTCATCGCTCCTCGGAGTGTCGATATCTGCAGTTAATGCCAGGTAGTCCGCTACCTGCCGGTCGAGGCGTTCTTTGAGGTTGGATCCAGAAGGGTTCTGGCGCTGCCTTGGACTGAAAAACATTTGCATGTCTGACGTTACAGAGTGGCCAAAGTGCTTTGTCCTTGCAGGTGCGCTCGTGGCAGGATTACTGGCACCTCTGCCCCTGGAATGTTGATGAGTTCCTGAAGTGACATCACCCTTAAAAGCATTGTACAACATGTTTTGCAGGCTGGTTTGTAAATGCAGCATCCTTTCGGACTTGTGGTACGTTGGTAACATTTCTGCCACTTTATGCTTGTACAGAGGGTCTAGTAGCATTGCGACCCAGTACAGGTCCTTCTCCTTAAGCCTCTTGATACGGGGGTCCTTCAACAGGCATGACAGCATGAAAGACCCCATTCTCACAAGGTTGGATGCAGAGGTATCCATCTCCGCTTCCTCGTTATCAAGGACTACATCATCCACGGTCTCCTCCCCCCAGCCACGTACAAGACCAGGGGTCCCCAAAAGGTCACCACAAGCCCCCTCTTCAAAAGGGCGCATGAGCCTGCAGGCATCGCGCATAAGCACCCAGTAACAGGGGAAAAAAATCCACAGCTCTGCAGATCCAGTCCTACCACCCAGTTCAAACAGGTATTCATTGACGGCTCTTTGTTGTTGCAGCAGACATTCCAACATGAGGAGCATTGAATTCCAGCGAGTCTGGCTGTCGTAAATTAAACGCCTGACTGGCATGTTGTACCGCTGCTGAATGTCAGCAAGGCATGCCATGGCTGTGTAGGAACGTCTGAAATGGGCCGACACCTTCCTGGACTGCCTGAGAACGTCCTGGAATCCTGGGTACTTCGAGACAAAACGTTGGACTATTAAATTCAGAACATGTGCCATGCAGGGCACATGTGTTAAATTGCCCAGTCTCAGTGCTGCCAACAGATTGCTTCCGTTGTCACACACTACTTTTCCAATCTTCAGTTGGTGTGGGGTCAGCCACCGATCGGCCTGTGACTGCAGAGATGACAGGAGTACAGATCCGGTATGGTTTCTGCTTTCCAGGCACATCATCCCCAAGACAGCATGACAACGGCGTACCTGGCACGTCGAATAGCCTAGGGGGAGCTGGGGGTGCACAGGTGTGGAGGTGGAGGACCCAGCAGCAGAGGAGGAAGAAGACGAGGTAGAGAGCGAAGGAGGAGTAGAGGTGGTGGCAGAACCGCGTGCAATCCGTGGCGGTGACACCAACTCCACTGTTGTTGTTGAGCCACACATTCCCTGCTTCCCAGCCATAACCAAGTTCACCCAGTGGGCAGTGTAGGTGACATACCTGCCCTGACCATGCTTGGAGGACCATGCGTCAGTAGTCATATGGACCTTTGGCCCAACACTAAGTGACAGAGATGCGGTGACTTGGCTCTGTACATGGTGGTACAGGTGTGGTATTCCCTTCTTGGAAAAAAAATTGCGGCTGGGTACCTTCCACTGCGGTGTCCCAATTGCTACAAATTTGCGGAAGGCCTCAGAGTCCACCAGCTGGTATGGTAAAAGCTGGTGGGCTAAGAGTGCAGACAAGCCAGCTGGGAACTGGTGGTCAAGGTGGAAGGCGGAGTGGAGGGTGGTTCAGACGGGTCAAGGACAGCAGAGGTAGAGCAGTAAGATGCTGGACCAGAAGGAGCGTGGCTTTTAGTTTGTCTGCTGCCTTTGAGGTGTTGCTCCCATCGTGCTTTGTGCTTGCCGTTCATGTGCCTTCGCATAGAAGTTGTACCTATGTGGCTGTTGGGCTTCCCAAGACTCAGTTTCTGACTGCACTCATTGCAAATTACAACGCTTTTGTCAGAGGCACACACATTAAAAAAATCCCACACTGCTGACCTTTTTGAAGCTGGCAATCTGGCGGTAACAGTAGAAGTTGGCGGCGTTGGCGGCAATGGCGGGTGCGTTGGCCGGCTGACCACAGGTGCCGATACATGTTGTTGCCCTACTGTTCCCTGCGAGCTGTCCTCCCTGCTTCTTCTAAGTCTTATTCTCCTCCTGCCTCTCTGACTCTCGTCTCTCCATCTGAACTATCCTCCTCTTGCTCTCTTCTACTGGGCACCCACAAAACATCAATCTCCTCATCATCATTCTCCTCAGATGCATCAATTTCTTCTAACAGCTCACAGAAGGAAGCAGCAGCGGGGACCTCCTCATCACTCATTATGTCCATCTCTGTTGTGTTCTCTGCCAGAATTATATCTGGTGTAACGTCCTCATCTCCTTCATCTTCTTCTGCCAATAATGGTTGCGCATCATTCAGTTCAAGAAACTCATGTGAAAATAACTCCTCTGACTCCAGCGAAGAAGGGGTGCCGGTGGTGGAGGAAGTGTTACGTGGGGTGCCCATAGCAGAGGAGGATGAGGATGTTGTGGTAAAGTTAGAAACGGTAGAGGATGGGGTGTGCTGTGTAAGCCAGTCAACTACCTCTTCAGCATTTTGGGAGTTCAGGGTCATTGCCTTTGTAAAACTGGGCAATTTCCTAGGGCCACAGGATAGCATAGCAGCACGGCCCCTAGTGCCTCTGCGTGGCGGCCTGCCTTTGCCTGGCATTTTTTTTAAAACAACAACAACAACTCAGGTGGTGTTTCTGGAGAAGGTATTATTATTGATATTTAGACAGAATGTGAAAAAGCTCACACAGCTAGGTGGCAGTTGTTTGAAGAACACACTGGGCAAACAACAATGCCTACAAGGTCAACGTATACACTACAGCAGTGGATACGGAATATATTATTGCTGCTTGAACAACGCCACTCAGGTGGTGTTTCTGGAGACAGTATTATTATTGATATTTAGACAGAATGTGAAAAAGCTCACACAGCTAGGTGGCAGTTGTTTGAAGAACACACTGGGCAAACAACAATGCCTGCAAGGTCAACGTATACACTACAGCAGTGGAGGATACAGAATATATTATTGCTGCTTGAAAAACGTCACTCAGGTGGTGTTTCTGGAGACGGTATTATTATTGATATTTAGACAGAATGTGAAAAAGCTCACACAGCTAGGTGGCAGTTGTTTGAAGAACACACTGGGCAAACAACAATGCCTGCAAGGTCAACGTATACACTACAGCAGTGGAGGATACAGAATATATTATTGCTGCTTGAAAAACGTCACTCAGGTGGTGTTTCTGGAGACGGTATTATTATTGATATTTAGACAGAATGTGAAAAAGCTCACACAGCTAGGTGGCAGTTGTTTGAAGAACACACTGGGCAAACAACAATGCCTACAAAGTCAACGTATACACTACAACAGTGGATACGGAATATATTATTGCTGCTTGAAAAACGTCACTCAGGTGGTGTTTCTGGAGACGGTATTATTATTGATATTTAGACAGAATGTGAAAAAGCTCACACAGCTAGGTGGCAGTTGTTTGAAGAAGACACTGGGCAAACAACAATGCCTGCAAGGTCAACGTATACACTACAGCAGTGGAGGATACGGAATATATTATTGCTGTTTGAACAACGTCACTCAGGTGGTGTTTCTGGAGACGGTATTATTATTGATATTTAGACAGAATGTGAAAAAGCTCACACAGCTAGGTGGCAGTTGTTTGAAGAACACACTGGGCAAACAACAATGCCTACAAGGTCAACGTATACACTACAGCAGTGGATACGGAATATATTATTGCTGCTTGAAAAACGTCACTCAGGTGGTGTTTCTGGAGACGGTATTATTATTGATATTTAGACAGAATGTGAAAAAGCTCACACAGCTAGGTGGCAGTTGTTTGAAGAACACACTGGGCAAACAACAATGCCTGCAAGGTCAACGTATACACTACAGCAGTGGAGGATACGGAATATATTATTGCTGCTTGAAAAACGTCACTCAGGTGGTGTTTCTGGAGACGGTATTATTATTGATATTTAGACAGAATGTGAAAAAGCTCACACAGCTAGGTGGCAGTTGTTTGAAGAACACACTGGGCAAACAACAATGCCTGCAAGGTCAACGTATACACTACAGCAGTGGAGGATACGGAATATATTATTGCTGCTTGAAAAAAGTCACTCAGGTGGTGTTTCTGGAGACGGTATTATTATTGATATTTAGACAGAATGTGAAAAAGCTCACACAGCTAGGTGGCAGTTGTTTGAAGAACACACTGGGCAAACAACAATGCCTACAAGGTCAACGTATACACTACAGCAGTGGATACGGAATATATTATTGCTGCTTGAAAAACGTCACTCAGGTGGTGTTTCTGGAGACGGTATTATTATTGATATTTAGACAGAATGTGAAAAAGCTCACACAGCTAGGTGGCAGTTGTTTGAAGAACACACTGGGCAAACAATGCCTACAAGGTCAACGTATGCACTACAGCAGTGGATACGGAATATATTATTGCTGCTTGAACAACGTCACTCAGGTGGTGTTTCTGGAGACGGTATTATTATTGATATTTAGACAGAATGTGAAAAAGCTCACACAGCTAGGTGGCAGTTGTTTGAAGAACACACTGGGCAAACAATGCCTACAAGGTCAACGTATACACTACAGCAGTGGATACGAAATATATTATTGCTGCTTGAACAACGTCACTCAGGTGGTGTTTCTGGAGACGGTATTATTATTGATATTTAGACAGAATGTGAACAAGCTCACACAGCTAGGTGGCAGTTGTTTGAAAATGAAGAACACACTGGGCAAACAAATTGAAACAATGCCTGCAAGGTCAACGTATACACTACAGCAGTGGATACAGAATATATTATTGCTGCTTGAACAACGTCACTCAGGTGGTGTTTCTGGAGACGGTATTATTATTGATATTTAGACAGAATGTGAACAAGCTCACACAGCTAGGTGGCAGTTGTTTGAAAATGAAGAACACACTGGGCAAACAAATTGAAACAATGCCTGCAAGGTCAACGTATACACTACAGCAGTGGATACGGAATATATTATTGCTGCTTGAAAAACGTCACTCGGGTGGTGTTTCTGGAGACGGTATTATTATTGATATTTAGACAGAATGTGAACAAACTCACACAGCTAGGTGGCAGTTGTTTGAAGAACACACTGGGCAAATAATGCCTGCAAGTGCAGTACTATTGGTGCACTACTATGAAGAACAGCAAACAGCACTGGACACGTTAAAGAACAGTAAGATAAGTGAAATAAAAAAAAATATATATGTCTATTAAAAAAACAAAAATTACTCTGGTTGGTGCTGAACTACTAGGAGCAGCACAGTAGCACACCAGTCCCACTCCCCAACACAGCTAGACTAATAGCACTGGGCTCTTATAGTAGCAAAGTAAAAAAACAAAAAAGAAAATAAAAGCAGTCCTTATAAGGACTATTGGGTTATTACAGCAGTCAGCAGATGAGATCAGAAGAGATCAGTGCCCACAGCAGCTACATACAGAGCACTGCAGTAGAAGGTAGATTACTAGCCAGCAAAGCTACCTAACCTAAAATGTCCCTCAAATCCCTGCAGAGTTCTGTCCCTACAATACAGAGCAGTATCAAGTAGATTACTAGCCAGCAAAGCTACTATCAACTGTCCCTCAAATCACTAACAGCTCTCTCCCTACACTAGCTCTTCCAAGCACACACAGGCAGAATGAAAAAACGCTGCAGGGCTTCAGTTTATATATGGAAGGGGAGTGGTCCAGGGGGTGTGGGGGTGGTCCAGGAGGGAGAGCTTCCTGATTGGCTGCCATGTATCTGCTGGTCTGGGGGAGAAATGGCAAAAAAAAGCGCCAGCTAAGGCGAACCCAAATTGGCGAACGTCGCGCGACGTTCACGAACATTCGGCGAATGCGAACAGTCGATGTTCGCGCGAACAGTCCGCGACATCCCTATTTAGGATAACATTAACTGTAACTTTTGAGAAAGTTGGCAAAGTTGTAAATTCTATATGGCATTATAAATAGCTTCCAATACTACACTTTCAATAACTTTTTCATCAAGGACAAGCAACAGGAACACTTGCAAAATCACTGTGTCAAAATGCAATGGAAGTCTAAGGGAGAGCATTTAGTATAACATTAGCTGTAACTTTTGAGAAATCACTGTGCCAAAATGTGTAAGTCTTAGGGAGTGCATTTAGGTTAGCATTAGATGTAACTTTTGGAAATGTTGGTAAAGTTGTAAATTCTATATGGCATTATAAATACCTTCCAACATTTGCGAAATCACTGTGTCAAAATGCAATGGAAGTCTAAGGGAGTGCATTTAGTATAACATTAGCTGTAACTTTTGAGAAAGATGTCAGGCATATAAATTATACATGCAGTTAGAATTAGCTTCCAACACTACACCTTCAACAATTTTTTCATCAAGGACAAGCAACAGGAACTTTTGTAAAATCACTGTTTCAAAATGCAATGGAAGTCTAAGGGAGTGCATTTAATATAACATTAGCTGTAACTTCTGAGAAAGTTTTCAGGCATACAAATTCGAAATGGCATTATAAATAGCTTCCAACACTACACTTTCAACAAGTTTTTCATCAAGGACAAACAACAGGAACATTTGCAAAATCACTGTGTCAAAATGCAATGTAAGTCTATGGGAGTGAACCCCTTGCTCAGAAAATTAGGGACAACCCACAAATTCATGGTATACAATTAGGGAATTCCAGCACCAAATTGGAAATGTATGCGGACGATATCCTACTTTACCTACAGAAGCCCCTCATATCCCTGCCAAACTTAAATTCAGAACTTGACCTTTTCTCAAGGATCTCCGATTATAAATTAAACCAAAATAAAACAGTAATTCTCCCCTGTCATGTATCCCAAACTACTGTAAACACTTTAAAAAGCTCCTGCCAATATTCTTGGACTGATAAGTCCATAAAGTACTTAGGTATTTTATTAACGCCCTCAATTGCCCAACTTTATAAAGAAAATTATGTCCCCTGGCTAACCAAATTGAAATCTCACTTAGAATCCCTAGCAAAGTTAGAATTCTCCTGGTTAGGAAGGTCAGCCGCTTTCAAAATGATGCTGTTACCCCAACTTTTATATTTATTTAGGAATCTTCCGATTAAAGTCCCCCAGAAATTCTTTATCACCTTACAAAAATTATTAAACAAATTTATCTTAATGAACAGACACTCTAGGTTCTCTAATAAGATCCTCACCACACACACTTCCAACCTAGGCCTTGGAGTTCCTGACATTGAGAAGTATTATAAAGCAACTGTTCTTGAGCAGTCCAGACCAATTTGGGCAAATGATGTTTCTAAACATTGGATCAGTATTGAGGAGGAACAATTACCTTCTGGAACGTTTAAATCATACTTGGAATCCAGGATGGTCTGGAAGGTCCAACAAAAAGTCAGGAACCCTATTACTGCTAACACCTTTAAAGTGTGGAAGGAAATGATGAAACTGTGTAAGAAAGATACTTTGGCTGTTGACACCCATACATCACTGTCAGTATTACATAATGTTATTAAGAATATTAATCTAGATCACTGGCAGACATGTGGCTTATCAACAATTGAAGATCTGTTAGAAGGTTCAAGTATTAAACCCTTTGATGAACTAGTGGCAACATATGATATCCCAATAACAGATAAAATACTATATAATAAAATTCATAAATTTCTAGCCAGGCACCCCTTTAATCCCATCACTTTTACTCCCCAAATTAATAGATTAATTAAGACAGAAGGAAGCAATAAAAAGGGTACATCCATCTTTTATAGAACATTATTGGATCTAGTAGGAGATTCCACCAAGTGGCAGTTAAACAATTGGCAGGAGAATTTTCAGATTGACATATCAGAAGAAGATTGGGAGGCAGCATATAGATCCTTGAGAAAGGCATCTCATTGTGTCTCTCATCAAGAGGGCTTTATTAAAACCATTTGGCAGTGGTATATGACACCTGAACGAATTTCTAAATTTGATCCTAAATCATCACCCTTGTGCTGGAGAGGATGCAATCAGACAGGTTCTCTGATGCATGTTCTTTGGAGCTGTCCTAAATTACAGAGACTCTGGGAAGATATTGACAAATTTCTTAAAAAACTTCCTGTATCACTAGAAACAATCCCCCCTGGAATGGCCTTGCTTCATCTAGGTACCATGGACCTGCCACCTCAGGAAAGACTGATAATGAATCATATTTTTATTGTTACTAAAAATCTCATAGCAGCTAATTGGAAGTCCCCAATTATACCCAAGCTTGAAGACATTTTAAAAATAGTAGATTCCAATCTTTTAGCTGAAAAGGCTTGGGCCATAAGATGTGGCAATCTCCAGTCTTTCCTGGGAAGGGCTAGTTTATGGCCTACAATATACATACAATCTAAACTTTCAGAACTTTAGAGTTTTGAGATCAGAACTATAATCCCCTCCTCTCACAGGACACATATATGTAGAACAGTATATCCGGTCTCATTTGGCCTTATTGGATGTCAATTGAATCTTAATTTTTGGAAATTACAGGGAAAACTTTCTGTTCTATACTTTGAAGATATTGGGACTTGTAGATTAGTGTTTGTTTGTTTGTTGTTAGTTATTCATAAGTTAGGGGTTTTTATTGGATATTTATCACCAGATCACCAGATATTACCAGATATGACTTAGAGGTTGAAATAGGAGTATAAAAAGGTGGATACTACACAATTATACAAATATAAATACCATCAGTTCAACCTATATGCACGTGTGAAATATGCATGTTGATTTAAGTGATTATTGTTAGCTATCATAACATAGACTTTAGTTTAATCATTATTGTTGTTTTACTGCTAACTACTACTGTTGCTGTGATTACTATCATTAAATGTATATGTTTGATGTAATGACATTACTAGATTCACTACATTTATTATTGAAATGTTTGTAAAATTTCTTTCTTGAAAAACCCAATAAAAAACTATTGAAACCGTAAGGCTATGGGAGTGCATTTAGGTTAGCATTAGCTGTAACTTTTGAGAAAGTTGGCAAAGTTTTAAATTCTATTTGGCATTATAAATAGCTTCCAACACTACACCTTCAATAAGTTTTTCATCAAGGACAAGCAACAGGCAACACTTTTTAAAATCACTGTGTCAAAATGCAATGTAAGTCTATGGGAGTGCATATAGTTTAACATTAGCTGTAACTTTTGAGAAAGTTGTCAGGCATACAAATTCTACATGCAGTTAGAATAAGCTTCAAACACTACACCTTCAACAAGTTTTTCATCAAGGACAAGCAACAAGAACACTTGCAAAATCCCTGTGTCAAAATGCAATGTAAGTCTAAGGGATTGCATTTAGGTTAGCATTAGATGTAACTTTTGAGAAAGTTGGCAAAGTTGTAAATTCTATATGGCATTATAAATACCTTCCAACACTGCACCTTCAACAAGTTCTTCATCAAGGACAAGCAACAGGAACACTTGCAAAATCACTGCGCCAATATTCAATGTAAGTCTATGGGAGTGCATTTAGGTTAACATTAGGTGTAACTTTTAAGAAAGTTGTCAGACATACAAATTAATCATTCAGTTAGAATTAGCTTCCAACACTACACCTTCAACAAGTTTTTCATCAAGGACAAGCAACAGGAAGACTTGCAAAATCACTGTGTCAAAATGCAATGGAAGTCTAAGGGAGTGCATTTAGTATAACGTTAGCTGTAACTTTTGAAAAAGTTGTCAGGCATACAAATTCGAAATGGCATTTTAAATAGCTTCTAACACTACACCTTCAACAAGTTTTTCATCAAGAACAAGCAACAGGAACACTTACAATATCACTGTGCCAAAATGCAATGTAAGTCTATGGGAGTGCATATAGTTTAACATTAGCTGTAACTTTTGAGAAAGTTGTCAGGCATACAAATTCTACATGCAGTTAGAAAAAGCTTCAAACACTACACCTTCAACAAGTTTTTCATCAAGGACAAGCAACAAGAACACTTGCAAAATCCCTGTGTCAAAATGCAATGTAAGTCTAAGGGATTGCATTTAGGTTAGCATTAGATGTAACTTTTGAGAAAGTTGGCAAAGTTGTAAATTCTATATGGCATTATAAATACCTTCCAACACTGCACCTTCAACAAGTTCTTCATCAAGGACAAGCAACAGGAACACTTGCAAAATCACTGCGCCAATATTCAATGTGAGTCTATGGGAGTGCATTTAGGTTAACATTAGCTGTAACTTTTAAGAAAGTTGTCAGACATACAAATTAATCATTCAGTTAGAATTAGCTTCCAACACTACACCTTCAACAAGTTTTTCATCAAGGACAAGCAACAGGAACACTTGCAAAATCACTGTGTCAAAATGCAATGGAAGTCTAAGGGAGTGCATTTAGTATAACGTTAGCTGTAACTTTTGAGAAAGTTGTCAGGCATACAAATTCGAAATGGCATTTTAAATAGCTTCTACCACTACACCTTCAACAAGTTTTTCATCAAGAACAAGCAACAGGAACACTTACAATATCACTGTGCCAAAATGCAATTTAAGTCTATGGGAGTGCATTTAGGGTAACATTTGCTATAACTCTTGAGAAAGTTGTCAGGCATACAAATTCTAAATGGTGTTAGAATTAGCTTCCAACATTACACCTTCAACAAGTTTTTTTTTTATTTAATTTTTTATTTAATAAATTTTACATAGATAGTATATTGACAGAAATATAAAAAGATAAAAAGATAAAAAGTAGATTAAGAATATATCTAAAGTAGAATAAGAATATATAAGACAACTGTTACCGTGTAGCAATACACTTCCAATGTTCCATATTTACACGCGACAAAACGCTTTAACATTCATAACTGCATAAATGAACTACAATTTTGTTGTTCTGGCTGTTTAGCTTGCCAGACCCACAGATAGTTCGTAATTATACTCAGAAAGATCCTCCATTTGATCCTCTTTCGACCTATCCACCCAGTTAGATCTATTTATTTAGAAACCTAACCCATGGTTCCCATATTTTCCAGTATTGTTTAATTTTATTGTGAATAATGTGTGTCATTTCCTCCATCTTCCTAGTATCTTTTACTACCTGCTGCCACTCCGTGTAACTGGGATTGCCGACTCCTTCCAGTGTCTTGGGATGACTGACCTGGCCTCATTCAATAGATGCAAGGTAAGTGGGTCCCTTAATAATCCATTTTTATCCGAATCTAGGCTTAACAGGATTAATGGAGCATCTTCTGCCAACATGTTAATATTCGTTACTTCTGTTATTGCTTTCAATATTTTACCCCAATAAACATTCAGATCCTTACACTTACACCATATATAAGCATGTGTCCCCTTGTCCACATCTCCAACATAAGTCTGTGAGTTCAGGAAACATCCTATTCAACTTAGCTGGTGTAAGATGCCATCTAGTAACTATTTTAAAATTAATTTCCCTCACTCTTGCCACTCTATATGATTGATGGACAATTATGTAATTTTCTTGAAGAAGGCTGCAGGTAACATAATTGGCAAGACTTGTAAATTGTAATTCAATTTAGGCATCAAGAACATTTTCAATGCTTGTACTCTACCCAGCCAAGACAGGTTTATTTTGTTCCAATGGTTTACCTTTTCTTGAAGTATTGTCAGTAAAGGGACAAAATTAATGTTATAAAGATCGGACATATTTGGAGTTACTCCCAAGTATCTAATACTATGGTTTGCCTTTTTAAAGGGAAAGTTTTTTATTAAACTCTCCATTATATTTGTTCAGAATTTGAGATTTTGTGAGGCTAACCTTAAAATTTGATAGAGTTCCAAATTGTTCTATGAGTGTTAGAAGACAAGGTAAGGAGGACATCGGTCTGGAGACAAAGATTAGTATATCATCTGCAAAGGCGATTGTCTTATATTCCTTATCTTCAGTCTTTATTCCCCCTATATTTGCCTCCAATCTAATATGTGAAAGTAATGTCTCTATCACCAGCACAAAAAGCAGTGGTGATAGCGGACATCCCTGCCTGGTTCCATTGCAGATATATACTGGGTCCGATAATTTACCATTCACTTTAACTCTTGCATATGGATCTTTAAATAACGCTAAAATATGGTTAATAGTGATCTCCCCTATTCCAAAACCTCTCAATGCTTTTTCCAAAAACGGCCATCCAACTCTATCAACTGCTTTTTCAGCATCTGTTGTGATTAGTATTGATGAAGGTTGTAGTTTTTTGCTTATCCATTTGCCCCAATTTCAATAATGATAACATTTTATAGATATTATCTTTTCCTTCCATTTTAGGTATAAACCCAGCCTGATCCTCTTGAATTAAGTCCAGTAAGTATGTTTTTTAGTCTGCTTGCTATTATTTTAGAGGATATTTTTAAGTCTATGTTTATCAGGGATATTGGCCTGTAGCTTTCGCATAGCTGGGGATCTTTCCCCTCTATCGGAATGATAATAATATTAGCTTCTTTTGCCTGTTTATGAAATCCTTGAGTTTGATCTATAGCGTAGTAGTAGGAACTCAGCAGGGGGATTAATTATTTTTTATATGTTTTATAGTATAATGCACTAAATCCATCCGGTCCCGGACTCCTTTCCACTGCCATTGAATAGTGACGCTTATTTCTTGAGGTGTGAAAGGGGCATCTAGTATAGATCTCTCATTTACTATTAAGGATGGTAATTGAGCTTCCTCTATACATTTTTCCATTGCCTCTAGTTTATCTTTTTGATCAACCCCCTCCTGTAATCTATATAATGTTTGGTAATATTGTTGAAATGTTTTGACAATATTTTGTGTATCATAATAAATCTTTTGATCCCTATCTTTTATTGATGTAATATGAGTGGCCACATTCATTTTTTTCAATCTTTGAGCAAAGTATTTGTTGCATTTGCCAAATTCATATCCCTTCTGTTTACTATGCATATATGCTTTATTTGAGCCCTGGTCAAGTATTGCTTTCAGCTGCAATCTTTTCTTTACAAGTTGTGCTAATATATCCTCTGTCGTTTTTGTTTTAGGCATATGTTTCAGTATAGAAATTGCTTTGATTAAACTGTTAATTTGTTTATCTTTTTCTTTCTTTAGATTACTGCCGAGAGCAATCAGCTGACCTCTAAGCACACATTTCTTAGTTTCCCATAACGTTGCCGAGCTAACATCTGGTCCTGAATTTTCTTTAAGTATTTGTTGTAACATGTCCCTAATTTTATTTTTTGTATTTTTACTGTGTATCAATAAATTGTTAAACCTCCAAGTATTTTCTTTTTCATTTATTTGAGGTAATTCCAGCCTGAAAGTTATTGGGAAGTGGTCTGAAAACAAATTCATTGCAATTTTAGCCTCTGGAACCCAGTGAAGCCCCCTTTGTGAAACAAATAAATAATCGATCTGCGTGTAGACATTATAGGTTTCTGAAAAATGTGTATAATCCTTTACTTTAGGGTGTAGAACTCTTTATATATGTACCAAACATAATTCTTCCATTTTTTGTTTTACCCTTTTTATCCCCTTAAAGGATATGTGATTTTTCCCATTGGAAGAATCCATTATTGGGTTAAGCATCATGTTAAGATCCCCTCCCATGATTACTATACCTTCCTTGAAATTAGGGATGCACCGAATCCAGGATTCGGTTCGAGATTCAGCCAGGATTCGGCCTTTTTCAGCAGGATTCGGATTCGGCCGAATCCTTCTGCCCAGCCGAACCGAATCCTAATTTGCATATGCAAATTAGGGGCGGGAGGGAAATTGCATGACTTTTTGTCAGAAAACATAGAAGTAAAAAAATTTTTCCCCTTCCCACCCCTAATTTGCATATTGCATATGCAAATTAGGGATCGGATTCGGTTTGGTATTCGGCCGAATCTTTCACGAAGGATTCGGGGGTTCGGCCGAATCCAAAAAAGTGGATTCGGTGCATCCCTACTTAAAATTGTTTAACTCTTCTAAAAACTTGTTTATAAATTTCACCTGAGCTGTGTTAGGCACGTACACATTTGCTATGGTTATCCTAAATGCCCCTAGTTTCCCCTTTATTATAACGTTTCTGCCCTCTTTTATCTATTTTCCTCTCCTTTTCCTCCAAAGGGTAAATCTTTATGAATCATTATTGATAAATTTGTTGCTTTCTTCTCTTGGTTATTGCTGTAATAAATCTGTGTATAGTGTCTATCCATTATCCTTGGGGTATGACCTTCTTTAAAATGAGTTTCTTGAAACATTATTATATGTGCCTGAAGCTTTTTACATGTGTTTAAGATTTGGCTTCTCTTGACAGGTTCATTCAGCCCATTTACATTATAGCTTAACATTAAACACATTTACTTAAAAATATCGTTTTATAGCGTGTACCATTCTAGTTTTAACATCTTGTCCTATATTATCTACTTTAAGAAAACTAAAGTCAGCAAGAAAAAAGATTGGCCTACGGCCACAGAAGAAATAAACAGAAAATAAGATATAAGAAAAACAGATTAAAGAATTGAAAGTAGCAAGGTATCCCACTTGCATGGTGGGAATTAATATGCCGCCTCAGACTTATAGAGAATGGTTCCTCTTGCTGTTCCCCAAGTGCCTAGGCGCACTACTGTGGGGAGTTATAGCTGCCACTTTGCTATCTCCTACTAGAGACAGCTGAGTTCTTACAGCAATTAAAACGGAGCATATTTGGGTTGCTTGCCAGGGCCTTCCTTTTTACCTTTTTTTATATTTCCTATCTGAACAATCCTTTTTTGTTATCTGTTGTAAACCTTGCTGCTTTACTGCCCTCCCTTAACCCCTATTCTGCAAAGAATTATTACTCTCCATGACATTATTTACACAATTATAAACCTTAAGGGGGCTTCCCGTGAATGCAAATGTGACAAAACACATTCCCCTAGGGTTTAAATGTGATCTAACTATAGTAAAACCTCACCTGTGCCGGCTCGTCCTTATGCCACACCTCTCCCTGTTTACTGTTTCCTGCCTTTCTTTGCTGCTCCCCTGCTCCTCCTGGAAGCCAGGATTAGTTTCCCCTATGCCTGGTATGGCGACTCATCTAGGCCCTGCCGATTTTCCAGGCAGCTCCAACCAGTCCACTGTGGCTCCTCTGCGCCGCCCATTGAGTTTGCGGGCGCATGGTCCCAGTCACTCTGCAGCTACTCACATCTGTTTGCAGATGTTTCTGCACCTGACCACTCTCCTCGCAGCCAGCGCTGGACAGCTAGCGCCGCTCCCTCAGCACCGCACACAGGGCTCCTCCTTCACGTCGGCCCATGCATCATCTTTGGAAGCCTCACGCAGCTTCTCATTGCTGCTCCCTCCTACAGCCTCAACCGCTCACCTCCTCTCATCGCTGCCTGGGCCCTCAGCCCTGCACTCCCGCAGCCACGGGAGTCGGATAACATTAGCTGTAACTTATGAGAAAGTTGTCAGGTATACAAATTCTAAATGGCATTAGAATTATCTTCCAACACTACACCTTCATAACTTCACACAGATGAGTGTAATAAAATTATACACCTGAATTGTCTGCAGGATAGTGTTCATTAAAGAACTAATATACTCCACAACCACTAGAGACACAGGGAAAAGTAGAGAACTTCATAGAGACCCTGTAACCTCCAAGCTACCCAGTTCAGACAAATTATTATATAAGGAAGTATTCGCATTAATTAAAACATAACTTTTAATCCAAATAGGTTAAAAACACGCACACAACCACAAAAACCATGCCTAATCTGACTCCATTATTCGTATATGGGAGTCCGGGACCATGTCCCTAAAAAACACCTTTAAAAACAGGCATGCGATGGCACGGTGGACAAAAAGTGTTGTCAGCATTTAAATCACAACCTGACAACCGCAGTGTTAAAGTATAAGCCCAGCTCTTATGGCTTTTCCCAAACCCTCCCTTCCAGTCATTCCCCAGTGACAATTTCCTGCCTGACTACGTGGGGAACAAGTGGGAGCTAGTCGCCCACCGTCCACCTATGCCACCAGCCCGACGCATTTCGCCGTATGTCATGGCTTCCTCAGGGGCATAAGTGGCGAGTGCACATCCAGTCACAGTTTAAATAGGCTTTCAATATCGCTCGTATGAGTTTGTGCATGCGCGTCACTACCGTTCCTGTCACTTCCGGTTGCGCACAGTGACTTCCGATATCGCTTCCGCTATTGGCCCACAATGGCTTCAATGAACTAGTGCGCATGCGCTGCCCTCACCTTTGCGCAATAACAGCTCCTGCTGTACACATTGACACGCTGGAATTGCCAAAAGTTACTGCGCATGCGTACCTCTACACAGAATATCCTCATGGCGGGAGCTGGCTAATACCAGGTTTCCCTAACTCCCAAAGAGGATCTAGTAGGCAATTGCAGCGTGGGCATAGCATGCTGAACAACTATCGGATGCCCAAATGTATCTCAAAAACCCTCTAAATGGATAGTACAATACAAAATCATACGCTTATTTACTATTATGTATAAGTGGTCACAAATCAACGTCAAGACCAAAACATTTTTTTGAAAGCACATATTTTATAAGAAGGGGGAGACGGTAAAGCCTTCATTTAGGCCATTAGGAACTCTCGTGTTTAGCCAATAAATCCATTGCGCTTCTCGCTGCAACAGTTTTCTATCTATATCACCAATTCGCATGGTGGGTTCAATCCGGTCAACTGCCGTAAATTTTAACATTTCAAGGCTACCGTTATGAAATTCATTGATATGCCTGGCCACTGAGGTGTTTCTCCTATGTTTCACATCACCAACATGTTCGAGAGTTCTTTTCCTGAATTCACGTTTCGTTTTACCCACATAACGTTTGCCACATTTATAGTTCATCACATATATCACCCCTGATGTTTTGCAGTTCATAAGATGTTCTAGAGTGTAAATGGGTTTATCTTCTCTGCCCTGATATAGCAAGGCTCTTTCAATGAATGGACAGGCCAAGCAGCTGCCACATTTGTAACAGCCCTTAGTTCTGTTCTCTAGCCAAGTTGGTTTCACATTCTTACTGAGATGACTATGTACAAGTTGGTCACGCAGATTCCTACTACGTCTGAAAGTAATAGTGGGTTTGGTTCCTATTACACTGGTTCCGGAAGTGACAGGACGGTAGTGACGCGCATGCACAAACTCATACGAGCGATATTGGAAGCCTATTTAAACTGTGTCTGGACACGCACTCGCCACTTATAACCCTGAGGAAGCCGTGACATACGGTGAAACACATCGGGCTGGTGGCATAGGTGGACGGTGGGCGACTAGCTCCCACTTGTTCCCCACGTAGTCAGGCAGGAAATTGTCACTGGGGAATGACTGGAAGGGAGGGTTTGGGAAAAGCCATAAGAGCTGGGCTTATACTTTAACACTGCGGTTGTCAGGTTGTGATTTAAACGCTGACAACACTTTTTGTCCACCGTGCCATCGCATGCCTGTTTTTAAAGGTGTTTTTTAGGGACATGGTCCCGGACTCCCATATACGGATAATGGAGTCAGATTAGGCATGGTTTTTGTGGTTGTGTGCGTGTTTTTAACCTATTTGGATTAAAAGTTACGTTTTAGTTAATGCGAATACTTCCTTATATAATAATTTGTCTGAACTGGGTAGCTTGGAGGTTACAGGGTCTCTATAAAGTTCTCTACTTTTCCCTGTGTCTCTAGCGGTTGTGGAGAACACTACACCTTCAACAAGTTTTTCATCAAGGGCAAGCAACAGGAACATTTGCAAAATCACTATGTCAAAATAAGTCAATGTAAGTCTATGGGAGTGCATTTAGGTTAGCATTAGCTGTAACTTTTGAGAAAGTTGGCAAAGTTGTAAATTCTATATGGTATTATAAATAGCTTCCAACACTACAACTTCAATAAGTTTTTCATCAAGGACAAGCAACAGGAACACTTGCAAAATCACTGTGTCAAAATGCAATGTAAGTCTAAGGGAGTGCATATAGTTTAACATTAGCTGTAACTTTTCAGAAAGTTGTCAGGCATACAAATTCTACATGCAGTTAGAATTAGCTTCCAACACTACACCTTCAACAAGTTTTTCATCAAGGACAAGCAACAGGAACATTTGCAAAATCACTGTGTCATAATGCAATGTAAGTCTATGGGAGTGCATTTAGGTTCAGAAGAAATTCACTGGCACACAGGTACTGCTGGCAGGGTAAACCCTTGCTGATTTATTAAATTATTTGCAGCATGCAATGTTTTGGGGTAACCCCCTTTATTAAGCATACAAACACATTATGCACATACCAATTTAAAGCATGAGAAGGTAACGTGACCTGAAGTGAGGGCATGGTTAACATTAATCAATTGATTAATTAATAATTTGTTAGGATATAAATAATCTAAACGAAAGTGCATTAGCCAATAAATAGATTTTTTTTATAAATACGTTTGTGAAAAAATTCTTTGTGAAAAAAATTAATGTCCATCAGATAAAATTTTAATTAGAAAAATTATTATGAAAAAAGTCCAATAAAAAAAGTCTTTTTGGAAATATCCCCTTTAGAAAAGTCCATTAGAAAAACCCATTAGAAAAATCCATTAGAAAAAGGACCATCCTATAAAAACAATACAATAGCTTTGATATAAGAGATTTTGTTAATATAAGTATCCAGGAGAGGAAATAAAAGATTTCTTTATTATAAGCATCCAGGAGAGGAAATATCACTTAAACAAAGTATCCAGTATCCAGGAGAGGAAATATCACTTAAATAAAGTATCCAGGAGAGGAGATCATAGGTGGATTTTCATTAAGGCTTGGGGAGGCTAAGCCTCCCCAAACCTGCCTAACATCTCAAAGAAAAGAAAAAAGAAAGTTTCTCTTACTGAATTTTGCTAGTTAAACACAGGGAGAAAACTCCGTTCTTGCTGACCAGCTCAGTTGCTATAGAAACCAGCAGCACTCTGATAGGAGCTTTTGCCTTGAAGCTTCTCCAATCAGAGCGCAGATCTTCTTACAGACTGTAAAATGTACCAGTAAGCAAACAGAAGTGGGTGTGCCTGAGGAAACGCTAGAAACCAGAGTCACAGCACAAGAGAAGGCACTGCAGTTAAGAAACATTTGTAAACTTTACCCGCTTTTATCACCTCTTCTGAATATTTCCAGCAGCTTTTGTCCCCTCATACAGGTTACTGTACAGTTTTTTTGAGGGCTGAGGTCAACTTAAATCAACTGCTTTACTAGCTGAAGTTATACTGCTATAGCATCAATCATACCTCAGTCTCACATTAACCCTTTCACCTGAAAAACAAAATTGTGCTTTTCGGGTTGGTGTTAACACATGTTTTTCTTTATTTTCTTTGTTTTGTTCATTTTGTGTTTGTTCAGGGGGAGTCCTTATGACACTGCTACACTACATTTAACTAAAAGGGTTAAAACACAGGGCTGAAGGTAAAAAGAAAGAAGGCGCATTAAAGAAAGGTGGTTCACCTTTAAGTTAACTTTTAGTATGCTATAGGATGGCCAATTCCAAGCAATGTTTCAATTGGTTTTCATTGTTTATTTTTTTTATTAATTTTCCTTCTTCTTCTGACTCTTTCCAGCTTTCAAATAGAGGGTCAGTGACTCCATCCAAAATGAATGGCTTGGAATGCTTCACATTTATTGTTATTGCTGCTATTACTCGTCTTTCTATTCAGGCCTCTCCTATTCATACTCCAGTCTCTTTTTGAAATCAATGATTGGTTGCTAGGGTAATTAGGAACCTAGTAACCAGATTGCTGAAATTGCAAACTGGAGAGCTGCTGGATAAAAAGCTAAATAACTCAAAAAACACAAATAATACAAAATTAAAACCAAGTGCAAATGTCTCAGCACTGCCTATATTATACTAACAATTAACTAAAGGGGAACAACCCTTTTAATACAGTGCACGAGAGCAAAAAGAGGAGTGGGAGAAAAAAATGCAGGCTGCAAGGGAACAAAGTGAAGACAAACATGAAAAATAGAAGAGAATGAGGAATGAGTTGAGAGTAACAAATGAGTAATAAATGGAAGAACATAATTCTAAATGGAAGAGGCTTATACTGCAGAGCAGGGATGTCCAACTGGCGGCCCACAACCCCCCATTATGTGACCCCCAACCAGGGGTGCTTCGCCAATGAGGCAAGTTGAGGTTGTT
Organism: Xenopus petersii; assembly: GCA_038501925.1. Classification (NCBI taxonomy): domain Eukaryota; kingdom Metazoa; phylum Chordata; class Amphibia; order Anura; family Pipidae; genus Xenopus; species Xenopus petersii. The sequence goes on from CM076680.1 coordinate 110,432,173, forward strand.
GCCTCAGGTGGCAGCGCCCCACTAGGTACCAGGGGCAGCAAAAATGCTGCTCCTGGTATTTTAAGAGCGAATTTCCGGGGGAGGGGGGGCAGGGCTGCCATTAGAAATCACGGGCCCCGTACAACAAAATTTTCGGGGCCCCCCTGGGCCCCGCCCACGCTGACGACCAAGCTCCACCCCATATCCCGCCTACTCCACATCGCAGTTAAAAGACCACAGAAAAGTAACCCCCCCCACACAAGTTGTAAAAAGCTATTGATGGTCAGGGCCCCCATATAAAAAATTGGGGCCCCAAAAAAAAAAAATTTAAATTTTTTTTTAAAAAAAAAAACATTGGTGGCAGGGGCCCCCTTATAAGTTAAAAAAAACTTGGGGCCCCAACAAAAAAAAATGTAAAAAAACTAAAAAATAAACAAACATTGGTGGCAGGGGCCCCCTTATAAGTTAAAACAAATTGGGGCCCCAAAAAAAAATTTGAAAAAAAATTAATTTTTTTTTTGAAAAAAAAAAAAAAACATTGGTGGCAGGGGCCCCCTTACAAGTTAAAAACAAATTGGGGCCCCAAAAAAATTTTGAAAAAAAAATTTTTTTTTTTGAAAAAAAAAAAAAACATTGGCGGCAGTAAGTTAAAAACAAATTGGGGCCCCAAAAAAAAATTTGAAAAAAAACCCAAAAAACTGGTGGCAGGGGCCCCCTTACAAGTTAAAAAAATTTGGGGCCACCAAAAAGAAAATTAATTTTTTTTTAAAAAAAAACAAACAAAAAAATACAATGGTGGCAAGTGGCCCCTTACGAGTTAAAAAAAAAATTGGGGCCCCAAAAAAAAAGTTTTAAAAAAAAGATTGGTGGCAGGGGCCTATAGAATATTAAAATAATACATTGGTGGCCAGGGGATTAAAAAAAAAAAAAAACACAAACTGGTGTTCAGTAGGATTGAACTCATGGCTTCAGTACTTCAACTTTGCCTCCTTTCGTGACTTCGGGTCTTTTCACCGCTTCAGGACTTCAATTTCGGCTGTTTTCGTGACTTCGGGTCTTTGCGCTGCTTCAGGACATCGGCTTCGACTGTTTTCGTGACTTCGGGTCTTTTCGGCGCTTCGTGACTTCGGCTTTTGCCGTGACTTCGGGTCTTTTCGGCGCATCGGCTTCGGCTTTTCGGCACTTCCGCATTCGGCACGCAAGAGGCAAGACGTACGGCTCGGGCGCTCGTAAGGGGGGCCCGGATCTTCAAAAAATGCAGCGCTGCCGGGCCCCCCTTCATGCCCGGGCCCGGTACGCTTGTCCCCCCTGTCCCCCCCTGATGGCGGCCCTGAGGGGGGGGCAGCAGCAACTGCTGCTGCCTCAGGCGGCGGAGGGGCCAGGATCGCTCCTGCCCCCAACCTACCTGCTGTGTCTGTTTACCATGTGTAAAATTTAAATGGTATCACTACAGAGATTAACTGGCCCCTGTATTGTTAATACCTCACATTCAGACTAATCCCCCGTATTGTTCACACCTGTGATCCCCCTGCACTGTTCACACTTGTGACACCTCTATTGTTCACATCCTAAAGCCTGCACTGTTCACTCATGAGACCCAGACTGAAACTGCCCACATTGTTCATCTGTTCACACTTTATACAAACTGCTAATGGGGCACCAGCACTGTGTCACTATATGTAGTACATATTAGACTGGTCCTGATAGTTTTCCCTGTCTCCTGCTCTGTTCTGCCTTCCTTATGCTCTGCCTGTGTGTGACATACTCTGCCTGCATATGCCATACTCTGCCTGTATGTACCCTGCTCTGTGGAACATAAGTCTGGGTACCACACAGAAACATAACTAGAGGGGGTAGGCCCTGGCGCAGGATGCGCAGCCAGGCCCCCCGCCCCCCTCCGTACACCCAGAACTGGCCGGGAATATGCGGCGCATATCGGCGCGCGGACTGCCGGGGGGCTCTGAGGGGGTGCGGGCCCTGGCCCGCTCGCACCCCCTGCTCCCCCGGTAGTTCCGCCACTGGTACCACAGAAGTTGGACAGCACTGCTGTAGAGAAAAGGAACTAGGAGTGAGGCCAAAATGCAACAAAAAAAGACCAATAGGAAGCAAGTAAAAATGAATATATTTGTACATTTATGTCAGGAAAAATACCCTATATTGTATTTCAGTGATCATGTATGTGCATATGGTCACACATAAAATCTTTGTGTGAGGGCATTATATGTAAAATTAGCACTTAATTTATTCTGCTACAGTATGAGTTTTGCATTTATCCTGTCTTGGGGGTCTTTATAAATATAACTGCCAGTTTATTCAAAAATGATGCATCCTAACCCTTATATTATATAATGTGCCTGACATGTTAGTACCCACTGTCACAATTTTATGCAATATGCCTATGTATCTCTCTCTGTATGTAATGTGCCTGTGGTGTCCAACCCCATTGCTTTTCACATCATACAATGTAAAGGTGTCAATGGTTTTACGCCCTGTACATTTAAAAAAGGACTCCTATCTGCACTGGTAGGCATGGTTTCCACTGAAATTAGAAGGAGCTACACGAAGAAAGGGTGTTAAATTTATCTGCTACATCTGATATTAGAAGTCTAGTGTATGGGCAACTTTAGCCTTCCCAAAGAAAATAATCACCCTTCGCCTATGGAGGAGATAACATTTAAATAGAAACATTTTACAAACAAATGTAACAATATGAGTAATTGGTCTAGATCACTATCTTACCCTAAACGGGAAGGAGTTCTGTCCCTGATTCAGCTCCAGCAACTGCTCATCTAAAATAGCACCTCGTCGACGGTACCGTCGGAATGTCGTTTGCGGACATTGCAGCTACTACAGATCGTAAGGCCGATACATACAGCTTCACTGAAGCCGAACGGAAAAGGATTCTGCACACGTCCCAGAGCCTTCCGCAAGTATCTTCACCCTCTGAACCGGATCTACTCCGCAAATTGGAGCAACTGAGAAGACGCGATACAGCATGGGGATTGCATTCAGCCTCACTTACCGAATATGCAAGGGCACAGAGGATCCCATGAGGCTTGCGAATTTCTTTGCAGCCAGCCTAGTTCCGTGGGGACCAAGATTTCCTCACAAAATGGCGCGGGATACTGAACCGCTGCAGAGGACGAATACAAGGCCAAAGCTGGGGCAGCAAGCAGTACAACTATTTAGGACTTGGACCGAAGGATCGAGAAGCTACAACAGGAGATACTCCAACTCAAGCTTCGCAAATTCAGGAGAGATACGCGGGATTATGAAACTGGAGAGGTTTATACATGGAGGGATACCAGACGGTCATTTTTGCTATCAGCGTTATTCCCCCTCTGGTTCATCACGGAGATCGGCTACACAGCAATCAGACTCCGACCTCTCTTCACCCGCTTTCTCTCAGAGTTCATCGGTTTCTTTTTTAGGAAAGGACCGGAAAAAAGACAAAGAAAGACCAGGAGAGGCCGCAGAAGTCAGACCCCAATCGAAATCACGAACGGGATGACATTACCACAGGTAAATACGGTCATAAATTTATCTTCATACAAACTTGAGACTAACGAAATATCTGTATTGGATAAGGGACTTAATTTTGTTCCTACATATACGGCTGTACCTTTTTCATTTGCAGTGGATTTACTTAAATTTGTGAGATCACTTAAACTGAAAGCCCATTTTTTTGGTAAAGAATATGAGCAGAAGGATATTTTTACCAAACAATTAAAAAGCAAATTGGGTTCAAAAAGCACCTTTATTCCTCCTGGTAGCTATCCCACAATTGATACCTTTGAGGCTATGGTAATGGTCGATGTCAGTAGGCATACTACTAATAAAACAAAAAATCACTATGGTTTGCGACAAAATATTTCTCAGGCTGAGCGCAGTGCACTGAGATCATTGCAAAATAATACTGACATCTACATTACAAAGGCCGATAAGGGTGGCGGCACTGTTATCATGAATAAAATTTAGTATGATACTGAGGCAACACGACAGTTAAGTAAGGTAACACACTATTTACGTCTGAATGGAGATCCCACTGCTAAGTTTAAAAATGAATTGAACATTTTTCTTAATGGTGTTGTGATGGAGGGCGTCCTCACTGAGGAAATCCTCCAGTTACTTATTGAAAAACACCCTAAAACAACTTATGTATATTTTCTGCCGAAAGTAAAATCACTGTGCCAAAATGCAATGTAAGTCTATGGGAGGGGGGGCGTGGTCTGGACACTGAGCTGAATGGCTGCCTGAGCCTGCAGCTCTCTGCCTAAGACACTGATTATAGCGACTCAAAGCACCCTGAGAAGCCCCAGTCTGAGCTGAAACTGTGTGAGAACAGCATGGATTACAGGAAAGTAAGCTATGGGAAGAAAAAACCCCTTACTAAGCCTAGGAAGCTGTCGGATTACTATGAGGAAGAAGGACAAGATGGCGCCCACAAACAACAACGAGGAGGCCATGAGGGCTCACCATTTCATACCCCTCTATCACAGAAGAACAGGTACTCCCCTCTATATTCCACCCCCTATCACCATTCTGAACCTGGGGAACAAGAGGAGGATAGTGACGAGGACCAAGCTGACACCTCGAGATCCTGCAGTCCTCTGAAGCCTAAACCGGAGGGATTCCCCAGGAGCCCAGGTAGGGCCGGCTTCACAAGCCTCAATCTCAGCACCCCCACTAGCTGCCCTCCAGGATCCCCTGGTGGATTTCCCAGCCACAGAGCAAGCTATGTCCCAGCAATTCTTTAAGCAGTTCATGATATCTTTTAAGACTGTCATGCAGAACAGCATGGGTGAGATCGGAGCGGACATGAAACTGCTTGCAGGACATACGTCGCAGTTTGCACAAGAAACTGATCACAGAGTCTCTAAGTTAGAGAAAAGGATTGCTGAGATGTCTGTAGTGCATAATGAACTGATTGATGCACATGGGGAACTGCTGGAGGAAGTAAAAAGCATGAAGGAGAAGATTATAGATGGGGAAGACCGCAATAGAAGGAACAATGTAAAGATAAGAGGGGTTCCTGAGTCAGTCTCAACAAATTCTCTGAAGGGGTATGTGGTAGACATGCTTAAAGCCACCTTGCCCAACATTCCAGATAGTGAGCTCATAGTGGACAGGGCACATAGACTCCCAAAGCCTCCACACATACATGAAAACCTACCCAGAGATGTGATAGTGAGAATCCACTTTTTTCATGTGAAAGAGGTGTTCCTAGCCTCTACCAGGAACGGGAAGAAGCTGCCAGATCCCTTTGGAAAGCTGACCCTTTATTCAGACTTATCACAGGCAACGCTGCAAGCAAGAAGGGAGTTCAGCCAGGTATCTGCTACACTGCGTTACAAAGGGATCCAGTACTCGTGGGGTTCCCCACAAAAATGATCATCAAAGACCAAGGGGTGACCCACATTGTAAAATCGGTGAAGGAGGGTTTTGACTTGCTGAAAAAGTGGAAAATACCCCTGTTCCTACCTAAAGAAGGAAGACAGGTGAAACCACCACCACCGGCACCATCATCTAAGCAGACACCAATGGATGTCACCCAGGATCAATCTGAAGATGGGAAGTCAGTAGAAGCTTCTTCGGGACCTTGAATCAGCATTGCAGTGTCTTGCCACAAATTGTTTTCTTTTTTTTTCCCCCAACAGACTTTTCCCCTCAGGGTATGTCATCTTCCATCCCTCCCTGAGGAGAACTGTCCTGGATTAAGTCCACACCGGTGGACCCTGACTGTTAGGTCCATACTACATTAAACTTGACTGGTTCTAAATTTGTTTTTCTGTAATTTTTTTTATTATTCTTTTTTTTCTTCTCTTTTTCTTCCTTTTTTGTATCACAGTGACAGTGACACCATGAGTGCCATTGCTGTCACTAATTTTTCTATTATCAACATAATAATGTTGAACTTTTTGAGCTTCATAGGTTTAAGCGTTTTCCCAGCATTGTCCCAGGTGTTTTCATCTTTTTTCCTATGCAGGTACATGGAAAAAAGACATTCAATCAAAGACTCCAAAAATTGTGTAAGTTTAAAGTTTGATATCCACAAGGTCAATATAACTGTTGTAGAATTGATTGTTGAGCAACCGTTTAGTTGTTATGGCACAGGAGATTAAAGTGTTATCCCTAAATGTGAGAGGGCTGAATTCCCATAGGAAACAGTACCTCCTACAAAAATTAGCTAAAGAGGAGTCAGTTGATATACTTTGTATACAAGAAACCCACTTAAATAAGTTGGGAGCAAAAAAATTTAAACTGTACCAATATTCACAAATATTTCATTCTCATCTTCAAAAAAGAAAAAATCTGGAGTATGTATTGCAGTAAAAGACTCATTAGGACTAATGGTGGAAAACATTCATACTCTTAAAGATGGTAGAATGGTGGTCATCACAGGCAAAGTAAATTCTCAGGACATTACTATTGCTAATATTTATGCACCTAACACACATCAAGTACGTTATCTAAACAAAAAACTAAACAAAATTAGCAAAATCACAAAAGGCCACTTATTTATTACAGGTGACCTTAATGCGGTTGCTGATTCTCAGATTGATTGCACAACCAGTCGTAGGAGAGCATCAGCAATAATACAACCAACCTTAATCAAATCAGAACTATTTGATGTGTGGAGGTGCCTTCATCCTATGGAAAGACAATATACCTTTCATTCTGCCATACACAAGTCCTTTACAAGGATTGATTACTGCTTGGTAGACAGGTTCTCCTTAACTCTAATCTCAAACATTGAAATTGGCCCTAGAATATGGTCAGATCATTCTCCCTTATCATTCAAAATCCAACTCCAAAATTCTTCCCAACCTTATAGAAATTGGAAAATGAACAAATATATTCTCCATTCTGAACACTCACTCCCCCAAATTAAATCAGAACTTAAAGAATACTTTAAATTCAATGATAATAAAGAGGTTTCTAGGACGATCCTTTGGAATGAGCACAAGGCCTTCATGAGAGGTATTTTTATCAAACATAGTGCCATACAAAAGAAAAAATATAGAGAAAAAACTGATCTTTTATTAAACAAAATTAAATCTCTAGAATCTGATATTTTTAATAAGAAAAAATTAGAATTAGTTCCAACCTTAGAGGAAACCCGTCAAAAATTGGCAGACTGCCTATACCACCAGTATGATAAGTGGCAAACTATTTTAAAAGAAACTTGGTATTACGAAAAAAATAAAGCAGGCAAAGCCATGGCCCGAAAAATTAAGGGGAAAAGGATATACCAGAGAATAATTAAAATGAATCATCCCAAAACAAAAAATATAGTACACCATCCTCAGGAAATTGTTAATGCTTTGGCCACTTATTATGAATCCCTATATAACTTAGAATCTGACCCAAACACACATGTCCCATCACCAATTGAAATAGACAGGTATTTAGAGAATGTGGATCTACCCTCTCTTACAGAGTTTGAGCAAAAGCATACAGGAGTGCCTTTCTATCAACAGGAAGTCGAAACCGCAATAAGATCCTTGAAAAGAGATAAGGCACCAGGGGTTGATGGCTTTATAAATGACTACTATAAGAAATTTACTGATACATTATCTAAACCTCTCACTGATATGTTTAATGAAGTAGCAACCCTTGGTGTCTTTCCCAAAGAATCCTTGTCAGCCATCATATCCACAATTACCAAGGAAGGAAAGGATCCTACAGACCCTAGCAGTTACAGACCAATATCTCTGTTAAATACGGACATCAAGATATATGCTAGGGTCATTGCAAATAGATTGGCACCCTTGATACCACAACTGATACACCCTGATCAGGTGGGGTTTGTTAAAGGACGAACAATGAGTGATGGTACAAGGAAGGTTCTTGCTTTGTTGCACAAGCTTAAACTATGTCAGACGCCCACTCTCTTCGTCTCCTTAGACGCAGAAAAGGCGTTTGACAGAGTAAATTGGTCATACCTGTCTAAAGTGTTGAAAAAATTTGGGTTAACAGGATTTCTTCATAAAGCCATTCTAGCCTCAGGGTAAGAGTATCCTCCTCTGGGTCATTATCCTCTCCCTTTGACATCAAAAATGGAACCCGCCAAGGTTGCCCCCTTTCCCCACTAATTTTTATATTATCCCTTGAACCTCTTGCCCAAAAAATTAGAGACAACCCTTTAATTCATGGAGTACCCTTAAAACATTCAAATACAAAATTAGGTCTATATGCAGATGACATATTGTTATATCTGCAAAAACCCTTTATATAACTGCCAAATTTGAATAAAGAACTTGACCAATTTTCAAAAGTGTCCTATTACAAATTAAATCATAGTAAAACAGTAATTCTCCCTTGCCATATATCAAAAACTACTATAAACATTCTGAAAAACTCCTGCCAATATTCCTGGACAAATAATTCAATAAAATATTTAGGTATCCATATCACCCCCACAATTGCCCAACTCTATAAGGAAAACTATGACCCATGGTTAACCAAATTAAAGTCCCATTTAGATGCCTTAGCTAAATTAGAATTTTCCTGGTTAGGTAGATCCGCAGCTTTTAAGATGATGATACTTCCACAACTCTTATATTTATTTAGAAACCTCCCAATTAAAGTCCCCCAAACATTCTTTATCAAATTACAAAGAATGCTTAATACATTTATACTCATGAACAAACATTCTAGATTTTCAAATAAAGTTTTGTCCCTCCCTGTCTCCAACCTTGGCCTTGGCGTTTCAGATATCGAAAAATATTACCAAGCAACAATACTTGAACAATCTAGATCAGTCTGGACTAATGATACTACTAAACAGTGGATAAATATAGAAGAAGAACAATTACCATTTGGAACATACAAATCATTTCTAGAATCCAGACTGGTCTGGAAAGTCCAACAAAGTACAAAAAATCCTATCTCAGCCAATATGTTAAGGATTTGGAAGGAGATGATAAAACTATATAAGAAAGATATATTAGCTATAGAGATCCCCACATCACTAACAACATTAAACTCTGTGATTAAGAACATAGAATTAGATTTAGAACATTGGATAACATGCAGCATTATAAATGTTGAAGATTTGTTGGTAGGCTCTGAGATTAAACAATTCGATGAATTGGTCTCAGCTTACGATATCCCTACATCAGATAAACCTACTTACCTGAAAATTCACAGATTTTTAACTAAACACCCCCTTACTCCTTTAGTCTTCCCACCAAAAATTAAAAAAACTACTCCAACCAGAAAAAACAAACTTAAAAGGTATACCTACCTTTTATAAATCCCTATTAGAATTTAAAGATGAAACACCCAGATGGCAGCTAAGTAAGTGGCAGGAGCTCCTTCAGCTTGACATTGATCAGGAAGAATGGGAAATAGCCTATAAATCCTTAAGAAAGACATCACACTGTGTCACCCATCAGGAAAATTTTATTAAATGTATTTGGCAGTGGTATATGACTCCAGAAAAAATCACTAAATTTGATCCTAAAGCATCTCCCCTTTGTTGGAGAAATTGCAAGCAAACGGGATCCCTTTTACACATATTCTGGAGTTGTCCTAAACTCCAGAATCATCATCATTTATTTATATAGCGCTGTCAAGATACGCAGTGCTTGAATATGTGGATAGATATCAATAACTTTCTTAAAAAACTACCAGTCTCATTGGATACAATCCCCCCTAGTATGGTACTATTTCACCTAGGAACAATGGACTTACCCCCTCAGGAGAGGCTAATAATGAACTACATCTTTATCACTACCAGAAACCTGATAGCAAGTAATTGGAAATCTCTGATTATACCCAAAATTGATGAGATACTCAAAAGAGTAGAATCAAACTTATTAGCAGAAAAATCATGGGCTATCAGATGAGGCACTTTACAATCATTCCTGAGAAGGGCGAACCTATGGCCTACTATCTATACTGAATCCACGCTTTTGGAGTTCTAGAGCCCTTGAGATGTATATATATATATATATCTTTATATAAATGTTAAGAAATTTAAGCCTCCTCACTTTAGGGTAAAAGATGATCTATGGCCTTGTTGGATATTATTCCTAATCAGCCTATAAAGAACAACTTACTCTAATAGACACCTTGGGACCTAACAAAGCAACTTAGTTTAGAATGTTAGTTTAGTATAGTTTAGTTTAGTTCAGTTTAGTTTAGATACTCATAGATAAGATTTTCTAGTAAACATGTGTACTGTATCCTTCTGCACTTGATCAAAGATCGGAAGTCACTGGGATCTATGTGGGGGATATCATTCCTCCTTTTTCATGGTAACTAGGTTCAACTTGTTTAATGCATTTGACAGCTGGTGCAATAGATATTGATATTTAAATAATCAATTAGCAATATTCTGAATCAGTCTTCAACAAACCTAGATAGATATAACAACTTTGTATTTACCAATATCTTAAAAACATGTAATGGAGAAATTAGTATTTTTTTTTTTCATTAATCCGCTTGAATTGCCTTACTGACCATCAGATAAAGGAAATAAACATTTAAAGGCAACTGAAATATGAATATAATATAACATAACATATCTGTTTGTTAAGATAGGCTGTTACATGGAAACTGTTTAGTATATGTTATTATGTAAATATTAACATTGTTGTTATAGATCATATGACTCATGTTTATATATTTATGTTTTATGTAAATATATATAATGTATAATGTCATCAATATGACTATGTATACTTGAAAATACTTAATTAAAAATTATTGAAACCGTAAGTCTATGGGAGAGCATTTAGGTTAACATTAGCTGTAACTTTTGGGAATGTTGGCAGGGATACAAATACTATATGGTGTAAGAATTGGCTTCCAACTCTTCACCTTTAACCCTTTAAGTGCCAGCAGAATTTCACATTTTGGTTACGCGAAATGCCAGCCGTTTTTGAAACATTTTGTGCTCTCTCACTTTAGGGGCATTTTCTGAGGGGAAACCTATAGTTTACCTAGGAAAACTATACATTGTTTTTTTTGGTAGAAACTGAGCTTTCTAAATCTGCCTGAGTTTTCATGTATTTACACCTGTGCAAAAAAATTTATAGTGCTAAATACCAAAAAAAAAAGAAAAATTACCATTTTTCATCGTATATCAATTTATACCAGAAAAATATTTCATTTTACGGATGAAAATCCAACTGATTTGGAAAGCCTTATGTCTCTCGAACGTGCCAATACCAGATATGTATAGTTTTAGGGAGATTTAGGATTTCTGTACAGCAAAAACTCCCGGCAGTATATTACCAAATTTTGAAAGCACTAAGGCAGAAAACGGCATGCTTTAGATTCCAAGGCAAAAAATCCTGAAACTGTAGGTTTACCCCAGAAAACCATACATTTTTGAAAAGTACACATTCTGCCGATTACAAAATGGGTAACTATGTCTCTCTACTCCCAACTACCAAACATAAAAGCTTGTCTGAACATAGCGGTTTTTCAACAAAAAATTCAAAATTCTGAAAAATCATTTCAAAGGTTTTATTTTGCTGCTCCGCATATCCCAAACTATATTAGGTACCAAGAAAAAGCACCTGAAATATGATTGCCAGGGGTCCACTGAACAATTTGATACCCATTATGCATAGGTTTACCAAAGTATCTGGCATTTAGAGACACCAATATGTAGTTAGCACATCCAAATTGTTCAGGACTTTACTTCAGCTACTGAGAAATCAACACATTGACTGCATTTTTTGTGGGGTAAAAACACAGAAATATATGTTTACCTCCCAAACCCATATATTTTTGGAAAGTACACATTCTACCGAATCTAAAATGGGTACACTTATTGCTCCAAACTACTGAGTCGCAAGGCTTTCCCAAAGTTGTCGGTTTTGGTGAAATATCTGAAAATTGCCTCAAAGCTTCATTTTCCCAGCACCATATCACCCATGTGTCATTACGTACTAAGAAAAAGCACCCTAAATATGATTGCCAGGGTTCCTCCGAACAGTTTGGTGGCCATTGTTCATAGGTTTACCAAAGTATCTGGCATTTAGAGGCCCCAAAATGAAGTTAGCGCATACAAACAGTCCCGTGGGTAACTTCAGCTAATGAAAAATCAACACATTGACTGCATTTTTGTGGGGTAAAAACACAGAAATATATGTTTACCCCCCAAACCCATACATTTTTGGAAAGTACACATTCTACAGAATCTAAAATGGGTACCCATGCCTTATTGCTCCAAACTACTGAGTCGCAAGGCTTTCCCAAAGTTGTCGGTTTTGGTGAAATATCTGAAAATTGCCTCAAAGCTTCAACTTCCCAGCACCATATCACCCATGTGTCATTACGTACTAAGAAAAAGCACCCTAAATATGATTGCCAGGGTTCCTCTGAACATTTTGGTGGCCATTGTTCATAAGTTTACCAAAGTATATGGCATTTAGAGGCCCCAAAATGAAGTTAGCACATACAAATTGTCTGGTGGGTAACTTCAGCTAATGAAAAATCAACACATTGACTGCATTTTTGTGGGGTAAAAACACAGAAATATGTGTTTACCCCCCAACCCCATATATTTTTGGAAAGTACACATTCTACAGAATCTAAAATGGGTACCCATGCCTTTCTGCTCCAAACTACTGAGTCGCAAGGCTTTGCCAAATTTGGCGGTTTTGGTGAAATATCTGGAAATTGCCTCAAAGCTTCAACTTTCCAGCATTGTATTGTCCATGTATCATTACCAGCATAAAGCATCCTAAATATAAACATATGGGTCTACTAAACAGTTTGATGCCCAATGTGCATAGATATACCAAACTATGTGGCGCACAGAGACCCCCAAATGACAATATGTATAGACATTTTCACGGCTGACGCGCTGGCTGCTGCAATATAACCACCCGGTGTGTGTATTATGCGACATTAGACCACCTAACAGTACAGAGACCCCAGAAAACCATATATTTTCAGAAAGTACACATTCTGACGAATCCAATATGGGTAAATAAGTGTTTCTACTGCAAACTGCCAAACTGCAAAGCAATGCTGAACATAACGGTTTTTATCAAATTTTTGAAAATCGTCACAAAGCTTGAATTTTACCCCATTATATGCCCCACATTTCGTAACTTATCAGCATGAAACATCCTAAATATGAACGCCAGGGGTCTACTGAACACTTTGATGCCCAATATGCATAGATATACCAAACTATGTGGCGCACAGAGACCCCCAAATGACAATAGTGTATATACATTTTCACGGCTGACGCGCTGGCTGCTGCAATATAAGCACCTGGTGTGTGTATTATGCAACATTAGACCCCCCCTAACAGTACAGAGACCCCAGAAAACCATATATTTTCAGAAAGTACACATTCTGACGAATCCAATATGGGTAAATAAGTGTTTCTACTGCAAACTGCCAAACTGCAAAGCAATGCTGAACATAACGGTTTTTATCAAATTTCTGAAAATCGTCACAAAGCTTGAATTTTACCCCATTATATGCCCCACATTTTGTACCGTATCAGCATAAAACATCCTAAATATGAACGCCAGGGGTCTACTGAACACTTTGATGCCCAATATGCATAGATATACCAAACTATGTGGCACACAGAGACCCCCAAATGACAATAGTGTATATACATTTTCACGGCTGACGCGCTGGCTGCTGCAATATGAGCACCTGGTGTGTGTATTATGCGACATTAGACCCCCCTAACAGTACAGAGACCCCAGAAAACCATATATTTTCAGAAAGTACACATTCTGACGAATCCAATATGGGTAAATAAGTGTTTCTACTGCAAACTGCCAAACTGCAAAGCAATGTTGAACATAACGGTTTTTATCGAATTTCGGAAAATCGTCACAAAGCTTGAATTTTACCCCATTATATGCCCCACCTTTCGAAACGTATCAGCATAAAACATCCTAAATATGAATGCCAGGGGTCTACTGAACACTTTGATGCCCAATATGCATAGATATACCAAACTATGTGGCGCACAGAGACCCCCAAATGGATATATAGTAGATAAAATTTACAAGGTAAAACAAAATAAGGCAGTAAAGAGTGAAATGCAAAAAAATCCAATAAAACCACAAAAATCAATGTTTTTTTTCCAGACTAGTGTTATCGGCCGTCAGAATCACAGTTTGAATATTTTAGCTGGGCCAAACAGGTTATACGGCTAGAAACAAGTGAACACAACATATGCAGAGCTGAAAATGCAATAAAATGGCTAAAAATTCAATAAAATGGCTAAAAATACCCAAAATTGCAATATAATCACCGAAATAACATAAAAAAGATATTGCACAGTATGGTTAGCGAATACGCTATTCGTAATGGCAATAAAACATTTTTTTCAGCCAAAAAAAGAGACGATGCGATAAGAAAAAAAAAAAAAAAAAGCCACAATGCCATGTATGTGCGTGTGCGTGTGTACAAATGGTAAATTACATGTTATGTGCGTGTGTGTGCGTGTGCACATGTGTGTAAGTGCAGTGAGTGTAAGTGACCCCCCCAATCCCCAAAAATGTATGTGTAAGTGTGTGTAAGTGTGAATCTAAGTGTGTATTACTGTAATAAGTGTGTGTTGGTGTGTTTGTGTGTGTAATTGTTGCACTAACCTGAAAAAGTCGCTGGAGACTGTTGCACACGATCAGGAAGAGACCCTGGAAGAAATCTGCGACGTCTTCTGTGTCCCTGTGCTGTGGGGGCGGAGATCTCCGGCGCGGTGTAGGCTGCAGCAGCAGGACACGTAAGTAACACGCGCCTGCTGCTGTTTTTGGGCCCCTGGGCGATCGCGCCCCAGGGGCCACTCGATCCCCTGCTCTGCTCGTTGCCTAGGGGCAGGGGATCGAGCAGGAACGGAGCGAGCGGCTCTAACAGCCGCTCCTCCGCTTCTGAACCCGGAAGTGCTGCAGAACGTAGAATCTACGTTCTGTGGCATTTCAAGTTACTTTTCCACAGAATGTAGATTCTACGTTCTGTGGCACTTAAAGGGTTAAAAATCACTGTGCCAAAATGCAATGTAAGTCTATGGTAGAGCATTTAGGTTAACATTAGCTGTAACTATTGGGATTTTTGGCAGGGATACAAATGCTATATGGCGTTACAATTAGATTCCAAAACTACACCTTCAGCAAGTTTTTCATCAATGAGAAGAAACAAGAACACTTGCAAAATCACTGTGCCAAAATGCAATGTAAGAGCATTCAGGTTAACATTCTATGTTTATGGGAGAGCATTTAGGTTACCATTAGCTGTAACTTTTGGGAATGTTGGCAGGGATACAAATACTATATGGCGTAAGAATTAGCTTCCAACTCTACACTTTTAACAAGCTTTTCATCAATTAGAAGAAACAAGAACACTTGCAAAATCATTGTGCCAAAATGCAATGTAAGTCTATGGGAGAGCATTTAGGTTAACATTAGCTGTAACTTTTGGGAATGTTGGCAGGGATACAAATATTATATGGCATAAGAATTAGATTCCAACTCTTCACCTTTGAAAAGTTTTTCATCAATGAGAAGAAACAAGAACACTTGCAAAATCACTGTGCCAAAATGCAATATAAGTCTTTGGTAGAGCATTTAGGTTAATTGTATAGAAATACACTGGCACTCAAGGCGATTAAAGTGCAGGGTTACCCCTTGCTGTTTATTTCGTGTGAACATGCAACGTATCGGGGCAAGCCCCTTTATCAACGTTGCACGTTCGCACGAAATAAACAGCAAGGGGTAACCCTGCACTTTAATTGCCTTGAGTGCCAGTGTATTTCTATACAATTGTCCTATTTGGGGGTTGCCGTACCCTCTTACATTGTGCACCAGGCCATCTGAGGAAAGGAGGGAGTGTGCTCAGCTTTACCTTGTTCCAGTAGAGCATTTAGGTTAACATTAGCTGTAACTATTGGGATTTTTGGCAGGGATACAAATACTATATGGCGTTATAATTAGATTCCAAAACTACACCTTCAACAAGTTTTTCATCAATGAGAAGAAACAAGAACACTTGCAAAATCACTGTGCCAAAATGCAATGTAATTCTAAGGGAGAGCATTCAGGTTAACATTAGCTGTAACCTTTGAGACAGTTGGAAGGTTTGTAACTTTTAAGAAAAAGTTGTAAATTCAATTTGGCATTATAATTAGCTTCCAACACTACACCTTCTACAAGTTTTTCATCAATGAGAAGAAACAAGAACACTTGCAAAATCACTGTGCCAAAATGCAATGTAAGTCTACAAGGAGAGCATGTAGGTTAACATTAGCTGTTAGTTTTGAGAAAGTTGGCAGGGATACAAATGCTATGTGGCGTAAGAATTAGCTTCCAACTCTACACTTTTAACAAGTTTTTCATTAATGAGAAGAAACAAGAACACTTGCAGAATCACTGTGCCAAAATGCAATGTAAGTCTAAGGGAGAGCATTTAGGTTAACATTAGCTGTAACTTTTGAGAAAGTTGGAAGGTTTGTAAACTCAATTTGGCATTATAATTAGCTTGCAACACTACACCTTTAACAAGTTTTTCATCAATGAGAAGAAACAAAGACACTTGCAAAATCACTGTGCCAAAATGCAATGTAAGTCTACAGGAGAGCATGTAGGCTAATACTAGCTGTAACTTTTGAGAAAGTTGGCAGGTTTGTAAATTGTATTTGGCATTATGATTAGCTTCCAACACTACACCTTCTACAAGTTTTTCATCAATGAGAAGAAACAAGAACACTTGCAAAATCACTGTGCCAAAATGCAATGTAAGTCTATGGGAGAGCATTTAGGTTCACATTATCTGTAACTTTTGAGAAAGTTGGAAGGTTTGTAAACTCAATTTGGCATTATAATTAGCTTCCAACACTACACCTTCTACAAGTTTTTCATTAATGATAAGAAACAAGAACACTTGAAAAATGACTGTGCCAAAATGCAATGTAAGTCTGTGGGAGAGCATTTAGGGTTAATATTAGCTGTAACTTTTGGGAATGTTGGCAGGGATACAAATATTATATGGTATAAGAATTAGCTTCCAACTCTTCACCTTTAAAAAACGTTTTCATCAATGAGAAGAAACAAGAACACTTGCCAAAATGCAATGTAAGTCTATGGGAGAGCATTGAGGTTAACATTAGCTGTAACTATTGGGATTTTTGGCAGGGATACAATACTATATGGCATTATAATTAGATTCCAAAACTACAGCTTCAACAAGTTTTTCATCAATGAGAAGAAACAAGAACACTTGCAAAATCACTGTGCCAAAATGCAATGTAAGTCTATGGGAGAGCATTCAGGTTAACATTAGCTGTAACTTTTGAGAAAGTTGGAAGGTTTGTAATCTCAATTTGGCATGATAATTAGCTTCCAACACTACACCTTCTACAAGTTTTTCATTAATGATAAGAAACAAGAACACTTGAAAAATCAATGTGCCAAAATGCAATGTAACAGGAGAGCATTTAGGTTAACATTAGCTGTAACTTTTGAGAAAAAGTTGTAAATTCAATTTGGCATTATAATTAGCTTCCAACACTACACCTTCTACAAGTTTTTCATCAATGAGAAGAAACAAGAACACTTGCAAAATCACTGTGCCAAAATGCAATGTAAGTCTACAGGAGAGCATGTAGGTTAACATTAGCTGTAACTTTTGAGAAAGTTGGCAGGTTTGTAAATTCAATTTGGCATTATAATTAGCTTCCAATACTACACCTTCTACAAGTTTTTCATTAATGATAAGCAACATGAACACTTGAAAAATCACTGTGCCAAAATGCAATGTAAGTCTGTGGGAGAGCATTTAAGTTAACATTAGCTGTAACTTTTGGTAATGTTGTCAGGGATACAAATGCTATGTGGCGTAAGAATTAGCTTCCAACTCTACACTTTTAACAAGTTTTTCATTAATGAGAAGAAACAAGAACACTTGCAGAATCACTGTGCCAAAATGCAATGTAAGTCTATGGGAGAGCATTTAGGTTAACATTAGCTGTAACTTTTGGGAATGTTGGCAGGGATACACATACTATATGGCGTAAGAATTAGCTTCCAACTCTTCACCTTTAAAAAACTTTTTCATCAATGAGAAGAAACAAGAACACTTGCAAAATCAATGTGCCAAAATGCAATGTAAGTCTAAGGGAGAGCATTTAGGTTAACATTAGCTGTAACTTTTGGGAATGTTGGCAGGGATACAAATCCTATATGGTGTAAGAATTAGCTTCCAACTCTTCACCTTTAAAAATTTTTTTCATCAATGAGAAGAAACAAGAACACTTGCAAAATCACTGTGCCAAAATGCAATGTAAGTCTACGGGAGAGCATTCAGGTTAACATTAGCTGTAACTTTTGAGAAAGTTGGAAGGTTTGTAAACTCAATTTGGCATTATAATTAGCTTCCAATACTACACCTTCTACAAGTTTTTCATTAATGATAAGCAACATGAACACTTGAAAAATCACTGTGCCAAAATGCAATGTAAGTCTATGGGAGAGCATTTAGGTTAACATTAGCTGTAACTTTTGGTAATGTTGGCAGGGATACAAATGCTATGTGGCGTAAGAATTAGCTTCCAACTCTACACTTTTAACAAGTTTTTCATTAATGAGAAGAAACAAGAACACTTGCAGAATCACTGTGCCAAAATGCAATGTAAGTCTATGGGAGAGCATTTAGGTTAACATTAGCTGTAACTTTTGGGAATGTTGGCAGGGATACAAATACTATATGGCGTAAGAATTAGCTTCCAACTCTTCACCTTTAAAAAACTTTTTCATCAATGAGAAGAAACAAGAACACTTGCAAAATCACTGTGCCAAAATGCAATGTAAGTCTAAGGGAGAGCATTTAGGTTAACATTAGCTGTAACTTTTGGGAATGTTGGCAGGGATACAAATCCTATATGGTGTAAGAATTAGCTTCCAACTCTTCACCTTTAAAAAATGTTTTCATCAATGAGAAGAAACAAGAACACTTGCAAAATCACTGTGCCAAAATGCAATGTAAGTCTACGGGAGAGCATTCAGGTTAACATTAGCTGTAACTTTTGAGAAAGTTGGAAGGTTTGTAAACTCAATTTGGCATTATAATTAGCTTCCAACACTACACCTTCTACAAGATTTTGATTAATGATAAGAAACAAGAACACTTGCAAAATCACTGTGCCAAAATGCAATGTAAGTCTAAAGGAGAGCATTTAGGTTAGCATTAGCTGTACCTTTTGAGAAAAAGTTGTAAATTTAATTTGGCATTATAATTAGCTTCCAACACTACACCTTCTACAAGTTTTTCATCAATGAGAAGAAACAAGAACACTTGCAAAATCACTGTGCCAAAATGCAATGTAAGTCTAAGGGAGAGCATTTAGGTTAACATTAGCTGTAACTTTTGGGAATGTTGGCAGGGATACAAATCCTATATGGTGTAAGAATTAGCTTCCAACTCTTCACCTTTAAAAAAAATTTTCATCAATGAGAAGAAACAAGAACACTTGCAAAATCACTGTGCCAAAATGCAATGTAAGTCTAAGGGAGAGCATTCAGGTTAACATTAGCTGTAACTTTTGAGAAAGTTGGAAGGTTTGTAAACTCAATTTGGCATTATAATTAGCTTCCAACACTACACTTTTTTTTTAAAATTCGTTTTTTATTAACTTTTTCAAAAAGACATACAAAAGTACAGACGAAAACAAAAGAAAGTCTTACAATTGTCTACCTAGGGTAGTCAAAGGTTACATATTAGGTACAACAAAGCGATATGCATGCATTTGCTTCATGAAGAGCAATACAACCATGCCTAAGTCACTGCTTGGAATGAGTGAGTAGCAGTGTCAGGCAACTCAAGCCAAGGACCCCATATCTTTAGGATTTTTTGGGGACACCCTCTAGCTAAATACACTGCCTTCTGCAGGGGGAGAATTTCGTTTATTAATCGTTTCCATCGACTTAAAGAGGGGGCGCAAGTATCCTTCCAGGTCAGCAAAATGGCTTTCTTAGCATAATCACGTAGTTGCAAATAAAATAATCTCTGGAACCAGGGAAAAGTAAGTGGTTCAGTGTGACCCATTAGACATAGCTCCGGGGAGCGAATATTCGGTAAGTCAAAGCTAGATTGAATATAATCTAGTACTGTCCCCCAGTAACCTTGTATACTAGGGCATTCCCAGAACACATTGAAGAGAGTACCAACCTCTACCCCACATTTGTAGCAGGTGTCTGGTGTTCCCGGGTAAATCTTGGCAAGACGTTGGGGGGTGAGATACACCCTGTTGAAAAATTTTATCTGTATCAGTCTATCCCTATTTGAAATGAAAAGTTCTGGAATCTGCTCTATGGACACCCTTCCAAGCCTCCTCATCCATAGCTGGGATATCTACTTCCCATTTTAGGCGTAAACGTTCCACATGTGAGCCCGAGGATTTCTGGAAAATAGCGTAAATCCATGATATGGCTTTTTGGAGCCCTGGCTGCCAGAGATATCTTTCAAGCGTACATTGGTTTAAGTCTAAGGGACGGACCCAAAACTGGGCCTGAA
Source organism: Xenopus petersii (assembly GCA_038501925.1). Taxonomy (NCBI): domain Eukaryota; kingdom Metazoa; phylum Chordata; class Amphibia; order Anura; family Pipidae; genus Xenopus; species Xenopus petersii. The sequence continues at coordinate 110,452,651 of CM076680.1, forward strand.
AGGCAGTTGCAGATAGCAAAATATCATATTAGATGGTAGCTGATGCTCTGTTTTTCAAGGTCTGGAAGGGTTTAAGCTGCCCTCTCTCTACAATATGGGTTAAGTATTTGATTCCCATAGATGCCCAAAGCCCAGAATCAGGAAGCCCCTTAAAATGTTAAAGTTTGGAGTTCTCCCATAAGGGGGTACCAGGCGACCAGGTATCTTGGCGTGGGTACATGCGCTTAATATATAGATTGAAAATTTTTATCACTGGGGTCATAGATGAAGTATGGGGAAAAGCGGAGTTCTCTCCTCTGTACAAATGATTTGCCAGGGCCTCAAGTGAGGTGGCACACGCCGCTTCCGCCAAAAGGGCATGATTATTCATATCCACCGTCAGCCACCAGTGAGCATAAACCAGTTGTGAGGCGTGGTAATAAAGTAAAAAGTTTGGCAACGCCAGGCCTCCCCCTGATGTAGGGGACTGTAGGGCTGCCAGGCGGATACGGGGGGCTCGATTCTCCCAAAGAAAGGAGATGGTTATTTTATCCAGTTGTTTGAACCAGCTTTGGGGTATATATGTTGGGGCATTGTGTAACATATATAAGAACTTAGGCAGGAATATCATTTTGACAAGGTTTGCCCTTCCCACTTGGCCCAGGTGGTAGTTTTCCTGCGGTATTCTTGTAAGACAGGGTCTAAGTTGTTGGATATATATTCTTTGGGGTCTCTATGAATTATCACACCTAGATACTTAAAGGAGCAAGTCCATTGCAGAGGAGAGGGGGTTCGGGCCAGGGGAGGTATCTGATTGATTGGGAATATTGTAGATTTCTTCCAATTTACTCTAAGCCCAGAGTGAACACCGAACTGGCTAACCCTAGTTAGCAGAAGCCTAGTTAGCGAGGCCCCCGGGTCTGCCAGGTATACCAGCATATCATCGGCATACAAGGACGCCTTCTCTTCCAGCTGACCTAATCTGAGACCAACTATGCCTGGATCTCTGCGAATCTGAACGGCCAGTGGTTCTATCGCTAACGCGAACAGAAGGGGGGAAAGAGGGCAGCCCTGCCTCGTGGCTCTATGTAGCTGAAACGGTTCTGAAATGTAGTTGTTGACTTTGACCTGCCCCGTTGGGGATTTATACAGAGCTTTTATCCACTTGACAAATCTGTCCCCCAGACCAAAGCGGGCCAGGACCTCCCATAGATAAGACCACTGGACAGTATCAAAGGCCTTGGCTGTGTCCAATGAGACCACGACCCTCACTCCCCTGTTATCATGGTGGGCTTGAATATTTGTATACAGACGCCTAATATTGATATCTGTTGCTCTTCCTGGCATGAAGCCTGTCTGATCTGGGCAAATCAGATGTTATATTACCTCTTTAAGCTTGGTAGCCAGGACCTTGGCAAATATCTTAATGTCTGTGTTCAGTAACGAAATGGGACGATATGGGTCTGCCCTGTTTTAAGATCACAGTTATCGTCGCTAAAGAGCAGGAGAGCGGGATACTGCCAGACTCAGCAAAATCATTAAAAAGTGAGGCCAGGATAGGGGCCAACAGAGTAGCATTCGCCTTGTACCACTCTAGTGGTATTCCGTCCGGGCCGGGGGCTTTATTATTAGGGAAGTTAGCTATTGCGTCTTTAATCTCGTCGGCCGAAATAGGGGAGACTAAGGATTCAATCTGTACACCAGTTAGTTTTGGGAAAGGTGTCAGCTCCAAATATTCTTCCATTGCGGTCCTATCATAGCAACCTGATTGATATAAATCCCTGTAAAAAATCCCAAAGGCATTCGCTATTGCTTTAGCATCTAAGAGCTCCTCCCCGGAGGGTGCAATCAATCTAGGTATGACTGTCAGCTGCATGGGGTCCTTCGCTAATAGCGCCAGCAATTTGCCACTCTTATCCCCTCTATCATACCAGGCAGCCCGCCTATTCACTTCGAACTGGGAGTATTTATCTGTAAGCAGGAGATCTATAGATCTTTGCGCTGCTGCTAAGGCTTGTCTGTGTGAGGGGCTATCTCCCTGAGTCAAGTTGTTCTCGGCTTCAAGTAGGTCCGTCTTGGCCCTCTCTATGTCCCCCTCTATTCTAATATGCTCCTTCTTAATGAGTGAAATATAAGCACCCCTAGTCCATGCTTTACATGCGTCCCAAACTGTTTAAAACACTACACCTTTAACAAGTTTTTCATCAATGAGAAGAAACAAAGACACTTGCAAAATCACTGTGCCAAAATGCAATGTAAGTCTACAGGAGAGCATGCAGGTTAACACTAGCTGTAACTTTTGAGAAAGTTGGCAGGTTTGTAAATTGAATTTGGCATTATGATTAGCTTCCAACACTACACCTTCTACAAGTTTTTCATTAATGATAAGCAACATGAACACTTGAAAAATCACTGTGCCAAAATGCAATGTAAGTCTATGGGAGGGGCGTGGCTTGGACGCAGAGCTAGATGGCTGCTTGAGCTTGTAGCTCTCTCCTAAGAGCACCTATAAAGCTACTTAAAGCACCCTAAGAAGGCCCTGTTTGTGACAAAAGAGTGAGGGAATATCTATTGAGCGACATGGATTACAAAAGAGTGAATTATGGGAAGAAAGGAGCCGCTCCTAAGCCAAGGAAGCTGGCAGACTTTTACACAGAGGACAGGCAAGATGGTGACCGCTACCAGCAACAGGAAAGGCTGCAGGAATCGCCATATCATACTCCTTTGTCCCAAAGGAACAGATATGCTCCTCTACAGACTCCATATCAAAGGGGTGAGGCAGCGGACCTGCAGGAGGACAGTGAGGAGGACTCTGCAGAAAATCCCAGGTCCCGCAGCCCCCTAAAACCTATGAAGAATAAGCCTCATCCAGACCAACAGGAGACCCTGGAGACCCAGGTAGGACAGACCCCACACCCTCCCTCACTGCAGGCTACCCCGGTATACACCACCCCAGACCCCTTAATGAACTTTCCGGCCACAGAACAGCCCATGACACAGCAGTTCTTCAAGGAGTTTATGTTGTCTTTCAGAGGGGTTATGCAAATCAATATGGCAGACATGAGAGCAGACATGAAACAGCTAGCTAGCCACATGTTGCAGTTTGTAACAGAAACCACTCAGAGAGTCACTACATTAGAAAACAGAACAGTAGACATATCCATGGCACATGATGAGCTGGTAGAAGCTCATGAAGAACTGCGGGATGAAATGAAGTGGCTTAAAGCAAAGATGGCAGACTCAGAGGACCGGAACAGAAGGAATAACATAAAAATCCGGGGGGTGCCAGAGACAGTGGCCACAGATGATCTGAAAGGTTATGTGAGGGATCTGTTAAAAACAACATTACCTTCAGTCTCTGATAGTGAGCTAGTGGTGGATAGAGCTCACAGACTTCCAAAGCCCAGCTTCATAGCTCAGCACTTGCCTAGAGATGTGATTGTAAGGATTCACTTCTTTCATGTTAAGGAACAGCTTCTCGCGTTTACCAGAGGAGGAAGAAAGCTTCCAGATCATTTTAAAGAACTGTCTTTGTTTCAAGATTTATCTCAAGTAACTCTTAAAGCTAGAAGGGAGTTCTCGCAAATTGCAGCAACATTGAGATACAAAAAAATCCCATATACATGGGGATTTCCTCCAAAAATGATCATTAATGACCAAGGAGTGCAACATGTCATAAAAAGTGTGAAGGAAGGCATGGGTCTGCTGACCAAGTGGAATATCCCTATTTTCATCCCTAAAGAGGGCAAACCTGGAACCATGTTCAAACAGCGACAAGAGCCTATGGAGTATTCCCATGGACAATCTGAAGCAGAAAAATCTGCAGAGGCGTCTTCTGGAAGTTGAACTGCATAAGGTGCTTATGCCATAAACTTTCCCCCCAGTAAAATCCTTCTCCCCTTACAGGAACTCCCTGAGAGGAGAAGTGTCTTCTTAGTCCAATTGGTGGACCTGGCTATACAAACCTATAGCCACCTGAACACTGCAATAGTGACTTGGTTTTCTTTTCTTCTTTTAGTCAGTGAGGATATCAGATCCCGATGTCTAAGAAATCACTGACTCTTCAGTTGTTATTGACTTTCCACTGGTTTTGCTCTTTTTTTATTGAGCATTTATATTTAAGTGTGTTGTTGTTTATCTTTCCTTCTTTAGTATGTTTATTCCAGGACAAATGCAGAATAACTGGACTTTGGTACCTGAGATCCGGAAACGATGTACGATTTGGTCTCCACTATGGTAAAAACATCTTAAAGTTTGTAACATGGATACATTATCATTTTAGAGTAACATATGGCACAAACATTTAATCTACTTTCATTAAATGTGAGAGGGGTAAATTCTAATAGAAAACGGTATTTACTTTACAAATTGATTGTAAATGAAAAGGCGGATATTGTTTGTCTCCAAGAAAGATTCTTTTTGTAGTAAGGATGGCAAGTTGACAATTGTGGTTGGTAAAATTAATTCCCAGGAATACACGTTTGCAAACATTTATTCTCCAAATGAACATCAGGCTAGTTTCCTTAATAAAAAATTGAAGAAAATCTCAAAGATGGCAAAGGGTGCATTGTTTGTAATTGGAGATCTAAATGCAGTAGTAGACCCTCTAGTGGACTGCACTTCCACAAAAAGAAAGGTCCCGGCAATCATACAGACCACCTTAGCAAACTTTGAACTTTATGATGCATGGAGATGTCTTCACCCAAGTAATAAGCAATTTACATATTTTTCCCCAATACACCATTCCTTTACTAGGATGGACCATATATTAGTGGATAAATTCTCACTCCCATTGATTTTAGATATAGATATAGGAACAAGAGTGTGGTCAGACCATGCTCCAATGACAGCTAAAATATTGTTGAAAGGCCCTCCTTCTAATAGAACTAATTGGAGAATGAATAAATTAACACTGCAATCAGAACATACTTCCCCAATTATAAAAAAGGATTTGGAAGAGTACTTTAAATTAAATGATACTGCAGAAATATCAAAAATAACTCTGTGGAATGCACATAAGGCCTATATGCGAGGATTATTTATAAAGCATAGTTCAATTTTGAAGAAGAAAATGAAAGAGAAAACAGATCAACTATTAAAAGACATCAAAAGCTTGGAACAATCTATTTTTGCAAAAAAACAGACCCACCTTATTCCTCAACTAGAAAAGACTCGACAGAAATTAGCTGAAACTTTATATAGCCAATATGATAAGTGGCAATCCATTCTTAAAGAAAGATGGTATTCGGATAGAAATAGGGCAGGCAAGGCTATGGCCTTGAAGATTAAGGGTCATAGAGTAAGACAAAGAATTATTAAGATTAAACATCCCAATACAGGCAAAATGGTTTATCATCCTAATGATATAGTTGAAGCATTGGCAACATATTATGAAAAATTATATAATCTTGAAAGAGACCCAAAGACATATACCCCTTCCCAAGAAGAGATAGACAGATACCTTGAGAAAATTGATCTTCCCAAACTTTCAGAATTTGAAACTAAGCAAATTAATGTACCCTTTTTCCAACAGGAGGTGGAGATGGCTATTAGAGGCCTAAAAAGGGATAAGGCACCAGGAGTGGATGGATTTGTGAATGATTATTATAAAAAATATGTGGACATTTTAGTAAAACCTTTGGTAAATATGTTTAATGAAATTGCCACTCTTGGTGTCTTTCCTAAGGAATCATTATCAGCAACCATCTCCACTATACCAAAAGAAGGTAAGGATCCCTCAGATCCAGGTAATTACAGACCTATCTCATTATTAAATACAGATTTAAAAATATACGCAAGAGTATTAGCTAACAGGCTAGCCCCGTTGATCCCACAACTGGTTAAACTAGATCAGGTAGGGTTTGTGCAGGGAAGAGGGACTAGTGATGGTACTAGAAAAGTTTTGGCTCTCCTGCACAGGATAAAGCTATGTCGGACGCCTACCCTCTTCGTCTCCTTGGATGCTGAGAAGGCGTTCGACAGAGTAAATTGGAAATATATGTCAAAGGTTCTGTTGAAGTTTGGTTGTGTTGGATTTGTTCATAAAGCCATAATCTATTTCCCTCTCCCATCTTTCATAATGAAGTCAATTACTGTCAAATGGAAATGCCTGTGTGGAGATATGATCTAGGTACACTTGTGAGTAGCAACAGAGACATAAAGGAGTCCTGGGATCAGAAATAAGATCATTTGAAGATCTGGTTCAGACATATAAAATAACCGAATCAGATAAAGATAAAACGACATATTTAAAAATTAAGAAATTCCTATTAAAACATAATTCTACCGCAATAACCCTTTCCCCAAGAGTTAAAAAACTATTGGACCCACAAAATAGTAGATCTAAAGGGATCTCAATATTTTACAGAACTTTATTGACTCTTAAAGATGATACACCTAAATGGCAGATGGGGAAATGGCAGGAGATCTTGCAAATAGAAATAGATCAGGATGATTGGCAGATGGCATATAAATCAGTCAAAAAGACAACAAACTGTATTTCTCACTATGAAAATTTTTTGAAGATGACGTGGCAGTGGTATATGACACCTGAGAAAATAATTAGGTTTGATAGCAGGGCGTCACCTCTTTGTTGGAGAAACTGTGGGCAAGTGGGCTCTTTGTTTCATATTTTTTGGGAATGTCCAAAGATTGTTGAGGTATGGAAAGGAGTGGAACGGTTCCTCAAAAAATTACCAGTTTCATTGACGGAGATTTCACCTGGTATGGCTTGGCTGCATTTGGGGACCATAGACTTACCTGTCAAAGAAAGGTTAATATGTAACCATATGTTTATTGTAACAAGAATGCTCATAGCTGAGAACTGGAAAACATCTATAGTACCTACAATGCAAGAAATTTTGAAAAAGGTGGAAACAAACCTAATAGCAGAAAAATCATGGTCTATAAGATGTGGTAATGCTTTGGCTTTTGGGAAAAAAGCAAATTTGTGGACTCAGATGTATCCTGAATCTAGGCTTTTTGATATATAGATGGTAAAAAGAAATCTATTTCCCTCTCCCATCTTTCATAATGAAGTCAATTACTGTCAAATGGAAATGCCTGTGTGGAGATATGATCTAGGTACACTTGTGAGTAGCAACAGAGACATAAAGGAGTCCTGGGTAAACGACTAGTAGTGTAGTTAGGTAGTTAGGTAGTTAGTGTTGTTTAGTTGAATAGTTTAAATAGGAGTATTGGAAAGAATAGTTGAAAAGACATATCAATAGTCCTAAAAGATAATCAGAAATCAGTTCACCTGTTGAGTGGAGAAAAAGATACATATTAACATACCATTTACACAGGTAGAAAGTGAAAATTTTTATCAAAGTGTGTTGAAGTTTGAACTATAGTACCATACAATTTTAAATAATCCTATGATCTGCGTTTGGAAGTAATAAAAATTGAAAAATCGAATTAAAGATATGTTTAAACATAAAGGATATAGTAATGACTATTAATATTTGACAATATAAATAATGAAAATAATAATAAAGGTTCTTACCAAGTTAAATTACATATAATGTATGGTCAGCTAAATGTTGTGATTTATGTCTACTCGAATGTTTTAAGATTAATACAACTTGATATGTCATATATATACTTGACTGTTATATATACAAATGAAAAAGATTTCTTTTTCCAATAAAAATTATTCTAACCGTAAGTCTATGGGAGAGCATTTAGGTTAACATTAGCTGTAACTTTTGAGAAAGTTGGAAGGTTTGTAAATTCAATTTGGCATTATAATTAGCTTCCAAAACTACACCTTTAACAAGTTTTTCATCAAAGAGAAGAAACAAGAACACTTGCAAAATCACTGTGCCAAAATGCAATGTAAGTCTATGGGAGAGCATTCAGGTTAACGGTTTCAATAATTTTTTATTAAGTGTTTTCAAGTGTACATAGTCATATTAATGACATTTTACAGTAATGTTCTCTTTTTATATAAAACATAAATAGAAAAAATAAATATGAGTCATATGATCTATAACAACAATGTTAATATTTACATAATAACATATATTATACAGTTTCATATCTATAGCCAATATTCAAGTATATTTCAGTTGCCTTTAAATGTTTATTTCCTTTATCTGGTGGTCAGTAAGGCAATTCAAACGGATTTATTCGTGTAATTCCCTCAACATATGTAATAACACAAGATTGATGAAAAACTGTGAATTCCTCCATTACATGTTTTTAAGATATTGGTAGATACAAAGTTGTTAAATCTATCTAGGTTTGTTGAAGACTGATTCTGAATATTGTGTAGTAGTTTCCATGTATAATTTTTCTTCAAGCTAATTGATTATTCAAATATCAATATCTATTGCACCAGCTGTCAAATGCCATAAACAAGTTACCTGGAAAATGGAGGAATGATATCACCCCACATAGATCCCAGAGACTTCGGACTTCGGATCTTTGATCAAGTGCAGAAGGATACAGTACACATGTTTACTAGAAACAATTGCTCATGAACCATTTGATAGAATGAATATGTTGAAATTGTACATTCAATAAAGTCATTAATATAAATAACTCATACCTCAACCACTCTTTATTTTATTTAAGTTGTTACCTTGTTGCATCATGTTCATTATTATAGGTGTTGCTGTGAGGTTCCACTTAACCTGGGAAATGGGGGATTAAACCACCCTACATAGATTCCAGGGAATGGATCTTTATAACTCGGTTTTGTACCATGATACATGTAAGTGTTGGGTACTGAGGTATATATTATTCTATAGCTTTAAACCCTATTTATAGAAGTACTATCAGGGTGTTGCAATTAATCCTATCTTATCTATTAGTATCTAAACTAAACTGAACTAAACTATACTAAACTAACATTCTAAACTAGGTTGCTTTGTTAGGTCCCAAGGTGTCTATTAGAGTAAGTTGTTCTTTATAGGCTGATCAGGAATAATATCCAACAAGGCGATAGATCTTTTACCCTAAAGTGAGGAGGCTTAAATTTCTTAACATTTATATAAATATATATATATATATATATATATATATGTAGGGGAGAAGAGAAATCCTTCCCCTGCTTTTCTGTCTGTGACATCATTCAGCCCAGTAACAGGCTGGAGAGCGACCTGATTGGCTGGAGACCGCAGTGCATCCTGGGAGGAGAGGGTGTGCCCGACTGTAAGCTGTGTGTGTAGGCCCTGCTGGATGTGTGTGAGTCTGCAGGAGTGCAGAAAGAGGCTGTCTGACCCTGCCACGCTGCTAAAGCTTCAGAGAAGGAAAGTGCCATTGGTGAGAGTGATTCTGGAGAAGAGTTACTTGTGATTCCAATGTGATCTGCCTCTGAGAGAAATCCCTTGAAGAGAGGATTTGCCACAGTACTGAGCCTAACAGGAAGACAGGCCTTGTGTAATTTTGCCTGCTACGTGGGAAGCTGCTATTTTCCAAGGGAAAAGGTACTCTGGGGAAAGGTAGCGCTACCAGGGGAATAAGAGCTCTGGGGAAAGGGACATTGCATTTTGAACTGTGTGCTTTTAACCCTTCCAGACAAGCGGGACTGTGATACTATAAGAACTGTGTTTGAACAGATAGTTAAAACCTAATAGGGATTTAGGTGGTGTCCCTTATATTCCCATACAGGCGTGACTTTTGTATTAGTTACTACTTTACAGTTTATATAAAGTTAAATATTGTTTATCTGCAAAGTGTGTGTGTTTATTATTTCCTAGGGGATTCCTCTGAGGTAAGTTCCTCAGTGCTCCCTAGGTGGAGGCACTGCGCTGTGATTCCTAGTTCCCAGTACTTTTCGACTTGCAAAAGGGACTCAGGGCCCCTGAATTGCCAAGGAAGCTATTATTTAAAGGGACAGTAACCAAAATAGCGTTACATTGGAGGCACTGCTGAGATGTCGACTGGGAAGCTGGGGATGTTTGATGAAAATATGTCTGCCTTTGAAACTCCACAAAGTGTTCGCCAATGGTGTACTGCATTGGGACTTAACCCCCGAAAGGTTGCCGCTGTTGGGCCCATGGTGCCCAGAGTGAAGGAAGAATTTATTTATCAAGTTCTGGATGGGGAACAGATTTTTTACCGCCCAAGGGTGGCTGCGTCACGGCGGGATTCTGCCGGGGTCCTGTTGAATGTTCTTATAGACAGCCCCAGAGAGATAGATCGTGACCGTGTTCCCCCTGATATTGACGCTGAAAGTGAAGGGCCCTGGAAGATTGTTCTGCCTGATATGTCTGATGACGCAGATGAGTTAACTTCCCAGGGTGATGCCCTTACTACCCAGTATGCAGTGAAGGCACCGGAGAGTGTGCAGCTGAACAAGACGTTGTTTGATTCGCCAGCTGAAAAGAGTCACATAAAGAGATGTCCATCCTGTGAGAGCGTGGTCTCCAAGGGGAGTCACCATAGTTCTGGTGGTCGGCTGGATACCCCAGAGATTGTGAGCGCGCTGGGACAACTGACTGACCAACTGACACAGCTGGCCTGGAATGGTAATTTTAAGAGACTTAAAGTGTTTTCCGGGACAGATCCTGTACCTACTGGTGAAGAGTCCTTTGAGAGCTGGAGAGACTCCACTGTTGTGTCCGTGAGAGATTGGACTGGCCCCGAGATGACTATGAGAAGGAAAATCCTTGAGAGTCTCCGTAGTCCTGCCGTGGATGTTGTTAAATCCTATATGGTTGGCCACCCTGATGCTACTTCAGGTGATCTGATTGAAGTTCTGGAGGTGACGTTCGGCCCTGTAGAGAGTGCTACAGAGATGCTTCATCGCTTCCACTCTACCTTTCAGAAAGAGAAGGAAGATTTGTCTGTTTATCTTGTGCGGCTAGAACAAGGCCTGAGACTGCTAGTGAGCCGTGGTGCAATTACAGACAGTGAAATGGATCCTCTGAGAATTCGCCAATTGAAGAGAGGGACCCTGAATAGTGACCCTGTTGCCATGACAATTAGAGCACACTACCAGGATAAGCTACCCCCTGGGTACATTGCTCTGATGGAGAGAGTGCGGCGAGAAGAGGCGGATGCCTATGTGAGGGTCAGACGAAGTCCCACTTCAGGGCATACAGAGAAATCCACTGCTGATGCTAAACTGTTGGAGGAAAACAAGAAGCTTCGCAAAGAGTTGGAGGAGTTAAAAGCTCAACTGTCTGAGAGAGCCAGACCACCCCCAGCTGAGGCTAAGAAAGTTCCTAAGTGTTACCGGTGTGGCAAGCTTGGCCACATCCAGCCAAACTGTCCAGTTCCTGATGAAGGTGAAACCCAGTCTGCACTGTGTAAAGTACGCCGTAGGCGTAGAAGATTCCATGGGAGATGTTACAAGTGCCAAGTGATGGGTCATCAGGCCCGAAGTTGTAAGACTTACAAAATTTCCACCCTACAGAAGTCTTATTATGAGCCTTCTGTCTGTGAGAGTGACTCCCCTGAAGAGGATAGGGTGTTGAGTCGAGAGAAGACTACTGTGGAGAACCCTATTGGCATGAAGGTGGCCCCTGAAACCTTTGATACCCCCGATAGATCTAAAGTACTGGGTCTGGGTAAGCGCAGGTCTCCAGGTAAGGCCAATGTTAGGGTCCCAGGTAACAATAGTGATAAAGACATTTTTGACTGTTTTGCTGTCCAGGCATGCCAGGGCATACGGCAAGCGAGGACGTTGCCGATTTGTCCAAGGGGAGAATGTAGGGGAGAAGAGAAATCCTTCCCCTGCTTTTCTGTCTGTGACATCATTCAGCCCAGTAACAGGCTGGAGAGCGACCTGATTGGCTGGAGACCGCAGTGCATCCTGGGAGGAGAGGGTGTGCCCGACTGTAAGCTGTGTGTGTAGGCCCTGCTGGATGTGTGTGAGTCTGCAGGAGTGCAGAAAGAGGCTGTCTGACCCTGCCACGCTGCTAAAGCTTCAGAGAAGGAAAGTGCCATTGGTGAGAGTGATTCTGGAGAAGAGTTACTTGTGATTCCAATGTGATCTGCCTCTGAGAGAAATCCCTTGAAGAGAGGATTTGCCACAGTACTGAGCCTAACAGGAAGACAGGCCTTGTGTAATTTTGCCTGCTACGTGGGAAGCTGCTATTTTCCAAGGGAAAAGGTACTCTGGGGAAAGGTAGCGCTACCAGGGGAATAAGAGCTCTGGGGAAAGGGACATTGCATTTTGAACTGTGTGCTTTTAACCCTTCCAGACAAGCGGGACTGTGATACTATAAGAACTGTGTTTGAACAGATAGTTAAAACCTAATAGGGATTTAGGTGGTGTCCCTTATATTCCCATACAGGCGTGACTTTTGTATTAGTTACTACTTTACAGTTTATATAAAGTTAAATATTGTTTATCTGCAAAGTGTGTGTGTTTATTATTTCCTAGGGGATTCCTCTGAGGTAAGTTCCTCAGTGCTCCCTAGGTGGAGGCACTGCGCTGTGATTCCTAGTTCCCAGTACTTTTCGACTTGCAAAAGGGACTCAGGGCCCCTGAATTGCCAAGGAAGCTATTATTTAAAGGGACAGTAACCAAAATAGCGTTACATATATATATATATATATATATATATATACATCTCAAGGGCTCTAGAACTCCAAAAGCGTGGATTCAGTATAGATAGTAGGCCATAGGCTCGCCCTTCTCAGGAATGATTGTAAAGTGCCACATCTGATAGCCCATGATTTTTCTGATAATAAGTTTGATTCTACTCTTTTGAGTATCTCATCAATTATGGGTATAATCAGAGATTTCCAATTATTTGCTATCAGGTTTCTGGTAGTGATAAAGATGTGGTTCATGATTAGCCTCTCCTGAGGGGGTAAGTCCATTGTTCCTAGGTGAAATAGTACCATACCAGGGGGGATTGTAGCCAATGAGACTGGTAGTTTTTTAAGAAAGTTATTGATATCTATCCACATATTCTGGAGTTTAGGACAACTCCAGAATATGTGTAAAAGGGATCCCGTTTGCTTGCAATTTCTCCAACAAAGGGGAGATGCTTTAGGATCAAATTAAGTGATTTTTTCTGGAGTCATATACCACTGCCAAACACATTTAATAAAATTTTCCTGATGGGTGACACAGTGTGATGTCTTTCTTAAGGATTTATAGGCTATTTCCCATACTTCCTGATAAATGTCAAGCTGAAGGAGCTCCTGCCACTTACTTAGCTGCCATCTGGGTGTTTCATCTTTAAATTCTAATAGGGATTTATAAAAGGTAGGTATATCTTTTAAGTTTGTATTTTCTGGTTGGAGTAGTTTTTTAATTTTTGGTGGGAAGACTAAAGGAGTAAGGGGGTGTTTAGTTAAAAATCAGTGAATTTTCAGGTAAGTAGGTTTATCTGATGTAGGGATATTGTAAACTGAGACCAATTCGTCGAATTGTTTAATCTCAGAGCCTACCAACAAATCTTCAACATATATAATGCCGCATGTTATCCAATGTTCTAAATTTAATTCTATGTTTTTAATCACAGAGTTTAATGTTGTTAGTGATGTGGGGATCTCTATAGCTAATATAGTATAGTTTTATATAGTTTTATCATCTCCTTCCAAATCCTTAACATATTGGCTGAGATAGGATTTTTTGTACTTTGTTGGACTTTCCAGACCAGTCTGGATTCTAGAAATGATTTGTATGTTCCAAATGGTAATTGTTCTTCTTCTATATTTATCCACTGTTTAGTAGTATCATTAGTCCAGACTGATCTAGATTGTTCAAGTATTGTTGCTTGGTAATATTTTTCGATATCTGAAACGCCAAGGCCAAGGTTGGAGACAGGGAGGGACAACACTTTATTTGAAAATCTAGAATGTTTGTTCATCAGTATAAATTTATTAAGCATTCTTTGTAATTTGATAAAGAATGTTTGGGGGACTTCATCTTAAAAGCTGCGGATCACCTAACCAGGAAAATTCTAATTTAGCTAAGGCATCTAAATGGGACTTTAATTTGATTAACCATGGGTCATAGTTTTCCTTATAGAGTTGGGCAATTGTGGGGGTGATATGGATACCTAAATATTTTATTGATTTATTTGTCCAGGAATATTGGCAGGAGTTTTTCAGAATGTTTATAGTAGTTTTTGATATATGGCAAGGGAGAATTACTGTTTTACTATGATTTAATTTGTAATAGGACACTTTTGAAAATTGGTCAAGTTCTTTATTCAAATTTGGCAGTGATATAAAGGGTTTTTGCAGATATAACAATATGTCATCTGCATATAGACCTAATTTTGTATTTGAATGTTTTAAGGGTACTCCATGAATTAAAGGGTTGTCACTAATTTTTTGGGCAAGAGGTTCAAGGGATAATATAAAAATTAGTGGGGAAAGGGGGCAACCTTGGCGGGTTCCATTTTTGATGTCAAAGGGAGAGGATAATGACCCAGAGGAGGATACTCTTGCGGATGGTTGTTTGTATAAGGCTAGAATGGTTTTATGAATAAATCCTGTTAACCCAAATTTTTTCAACACTTTAGACAGGTATGACCAATTGACTCTGTCAAATGCCTTTTCTGCGTCTAAGGAGACAAAGAGAGTGGGCGTCTGACATAGTTTAAGCTTGTGCAACAAAGCAAGAACCTTCCTTGTACCATCACTCGTTGTTCTTCCTTTAACAAACCCCACCTGATCAGGGTGTATCAGTTGTGGTATCAAGGGTGCCAATCTATTTGCAATGACCCTAGCATATATCCGTATTTAACAGAGATATTGGTCTGTAACTGCTAGGGTCTGTAGGATCCTTTCCTTCCTTGGGAATTGTGGATATGATGGCTGACAAGGATTCTTTGGGAAAGACACCAAGGGTTGCTACTTCATTAAACATATCAGTGAGAGGTTTAGATAATGTATCAGTAAATTTCTTATAGTAGTCATTTATAAACCGTTTTATCAACCCCTGGTGCCTTATCTCTTTTCAAGGATCTTATTGCGGTTTCGACTTCCTGTTGGTAGAAAGGCACTCCTGTATGCTTTTGCTCAAACTCTGTAAGAGAGGGTAGATCCACATTCTCTAAATACCTGTCTATTTCAATTGGTGATGGGACATGTGTGTTTGGGTCAGATTCTAAGTTATATAGGGATTCATAATAAGTGGCCAAAGCATTAACAATGTCCTGAGGATGGTGTACTATATTTTTTGTTTTGGGATGATTAATTTTAATTATTCTCTGGTATATCCTTTTCCCCTTAATTTTTCGGGCCATGGCTTTGCCTGCTTTATTTTTTTCGTAATACCAAGTTTCTTTTAAAATAGTTTGCCACTTATCATACTGGTGGTATAGGCAGTCTGCCAATTTTTGACGGGTTTCCTCTAAGGTTGGAACTAATTCAAATTTTTTCTTATTAAAAATATCAGATTCTAGAGATTTAATTTTGTTTAATAAAAGATCATTTTTTTCTCTATATTTTTTCTTTTGTATGGCACTATGTTTGTAAAAAATACCTCTCATGAAGGCCTTGTGCGCATTCCAAAGGGTCGTCCTAGAAACCTCTTTTTTATCATTGAATTTAAAGTATTCTTTAAGTTCTGATTTAATTTGGGGGAGTGAGTGTTCAGAATGGAGAATATATTTGCTCATTTTCCAATTTCTATAAGGTTGGGAAGAATTTTGGAGTTGGATTTTGAATGATAAGGGAGAATGATCTGAGATTGAGGTAAGGAGAACCTGTCTACCAAGCAGTAATCAATCCTTGTAAAGGACTTGTGTATGGCAGAATGAAAGGTATATTGTCTTTCCATAGGATGAAGTTACCTCCACACATCAAATAGTTCTGATTTGATTAAAGTTGGTTGTATTATTGCTGATGCTCTCCTACGACTGGTTGTGCAATCAATCTGAGAATCAGCAACCGCATTAAGGTCACCTGTAATAAATAAGTGGCCTTTTGTGATTTTGCTAATTTTGTTTAGTTTTTTGTTTAGATAACTTACTTGATGTGTGTTAGGTGCATAAATATTAGCAATAGTAATGTCCTGAGAATTTACTTTGCCTGTGATGACCACCATTCTACCATCTTTAAGAGTATGAATGTTTTCCACCATGAGTCCTAATGAGTCTTTTACTGCAATACATACTCCAGATTTTTTCTTTTTTTGAAGATGAGAATGAAATATTTGTGAATATTGGTACAGTTTAAATTTTTTTGCTCCCAACTCATTTAAGTGGGTTTCTTGTATACAAAGTATATCAACTGACTCCTTTTTAGCTAATTTTTGTAGGAGGTACCGTTTCCTATGGGAATTCAGCCCTCTCACATTTAGGGATAACACTTTAATCTCCTGTGCCATAACAACTAAACGATTGCTCAACAATCAATTCTACAACAGGTATATTGACCTTGTGGATATCAAACTTTAAACTTATACAATTTTTGGAGTCTTTGATTGAGTGTCTTTTTTCCATGTACCTGCATAGGAAAAAAGAAGAAAACACCTGGGACAATGCTGGGAAAACGCTTAAACCTATGAAGTTCAAAAAGTTCAACATTATTATGTTGATAATAGAAAAATTAGTGACAGCAATGCCACTTATGGTGTCACTGTCACTGTGATACAAAAAAGGAAGAAAAAGAGAGAAAAAAAAAAGAATAATAAAAAAATTACAGAAATACAAATTTAGAACCAGTCAAGTTTAATGTAGTATGACCTAAAAGTCAGGGTCCACCGGTGTGGACTTAATCCAGGACAGTTCTTCTCAGGGGGGGATGGAAGATGACATACCCTGAGGGGAAAAGTCTGTTGGGGGAAAAAAAGAAAAATTTGTGGCAAGACACTGCAATGCTGATTGAAGGTCCTGAAAAAGCTTCTGCTGACTTCCCATCTTCAGATTGATCCTGGGTGACATCCATTGGTGTCTGCTTAGATGATGGTGCCGGTGGTGATGGTTTCACCTGTCTTCCTTCTTTAGGTAGGAACAGGGGTATTTTCCACTTTTTCAGCAAGTCAATACCCTCCTTCACCGATTTTACAATGTGGGTTACCCCTTGGTCTTTGATGATCATTTTTGTGGGGAATCCCCACGAGTACTGGATCCCTTTGTAACGCAGTGTAGCAGATACCTGGCTGAACTCCCTTCTTGCTTGCAGCGTTGCCTGTGATAAGTCTGAATAAAGGGTCAGCTTTCCAAAGGGATCTGGCAGCTTCTTCCCATTCCTGGTAGAGGCTAGGAACACCTCTTTCACATGAAAAAAGTGGAATCTCACTATCACATCTCTGGGTAGGTTTTCATTTATGTGTGGAGGCTTTGGGAGTCTATGTGCCCTGTCTCCTTCATCCATTTTACTTCCTCCAGCAGTTCCCCATGTGCATCAATCAGTTCATTATGCGCTACAGACATCTCAGCAATCCATTTCTCTAACTTACAGACTCTGTGATCAGTTTCTTGTGCAAACTGCGACATATGTCCTGCAAGCAGTTTCATGTCCGCTCTGATCTCACCCATGCTATTCTGCATGACAGTCTTAAAAGATATCATGAACTGCTTAAAGAATTGCTGGGACATAGCTTGCTCTGTGGCTGGGAAATCCACCAGAGGGTCCTGGAGGGCAGCTAGTGGGGGTGTTGGGATTGAGGCTTGTGAAGCCGGTCCTACCTGGGCTCCCTCCGGTCTGATTGAGGTTTAGGCTTCAGAGGACTGCGGGGTCTAGGGTGTCAGCTTGGTCCTCGTCACTATTATCCTCTTGTTCCCCAGGGTCAGAACGGTGATATGGGGTGGAATATAGAGGGGAGTACCTGTTCTTCTGTGGAATAAGGGGTATGAAATGGTGAGCCCTCATGGCCTCCTCGTTGTTGTTTGCGGGCGCCATCTTGTCCTTCTTCCTCATAGTAATCCGACAGCTTCTTAGGCTTAGTAAGGGGTTTTTTCTTCCCATAGCTTACTTTCCTGTAATCCATGCTGTTCTCTGGATGTTCACACACAGTTTCAGCTCAGACTTCTCAGGGTGCTTTGGGTCGCTATAATCAGTGTCTTAGGCAGAGAGCTACAGGCTCAGGCAGCCATTCAGCTCCGTGTCCAGACCACGCCCCCGCATTCAGGTTAACATTTGCTGTAACTTTTGAGAAAGTTGGAAGGTTTGTAAATTCAATTTGGCATTATAATTAGCTTGCAACACTACACCTTTAACAAGTTTTTCATCAAAGAGAAGAAACAAGAACACTTGCAAAATCACTGTGCCAAAATACAATGTAAGTCTACAGGAGAGCATGTACGTTAACATTAGCTGTAACTTTTGAGAAAGATGGCAGGTTTGTAAATTCAATTTGACATTATAATTAGCTTCCAACACTAAACCTTCTACAAGTTTTTCATTAATGATAAGCAACATGAACACTTGAAAAATCACTGTGCCAAAATGCTATGTAAGTCTATGGGAGAACATTTAGGTTAACATTAGCTGTAACTTTTGGGAATGTTGGCAGGGATACAAATCCTATATGGCGTGAGAATTAGCTTCCAACTCTACACTTTTAATAAGTTTTTTTATCAATGAGAAGAAACAAGAACACTTGCAAAATCACTGTGCCAAAATGCAATGTAAGTCTATGGGAGAGCATGTAGGTTAACACTAGCTGTAACTTTTGAGAAAGTTGGAAGGTTTGTAAATTCAATTTGTCATTATGATTAGCTTCCAACATTACACCTTCCATAAGTTTTTCATTAATGATAAGCAACATGAACACTTGAAAAATCACTGTGCCAAAATGCACTGTAAGTTAGGGAAGAGCATGTAGGTTAACACTAGCTGTAACTTTTGAGAAAGTTGGAAGGTTTGTAAATTCAATTTGTCATTATGAATAGCTTCCAACACTACACCTTCTACAAGTTTTTCATTAATGATAAGCAACATGAACACTTGAAAAATCACTGTGCCAAAATGCTATGTAAGTCTATGGGAGAACATTTAGGTTAACATTAGCTGTAACTTTTGGGAATGTTGGCAGGGATACAAATCCTATATGGCATAAGAATTAGCTTCCAACTCTACACTTTTAACAAGTTTTTCATCAATGAGAAGAAACAAGAACACTTGCAAAATCACTGTGCCAAAATGCAATGTAAGTCTAAGGGAGAGCATATAGGTTAACACTAGCTGTAACTTTTGAGAAAGTTGGAAGGTTTGTAAATTCAATTTGTCATTATGATTAGCTTCCAACATTACACCTTCTATAAGTTTTTCATTAACGATAAGCAACATGAACACTTAAAAAATTACTGTGCCAAAATGCAATGTAAGTCTATAGGAGGGGCGTGGTCTGGACACTGAGCTGAATGGCTGCCTGAGCCTGCAGCTCTCTGCTGAAAGCACCGATTTAAGCTACCTAAAGCAGCCTAGGAAGCCCTTGTTTTGATTTAAATCGTAGGGGAACATCTCCTAAACACTATGGAGTGGAAAAAGGTGAAAACTAAGAAGCAAAAAGGATCTCCGTTTCCTAAGAAGCTAGCTGATTTCTTTGAGGAAGAAATCCAAGATGGCGACCGAGATCAACAACAGGGGAACCAGGACGATTCTGCCTACCATACTCCTCTATCCCAGAGGAACAGATTTGCTCCCTTATACACTCCACACCGCAGGGCTAACCCAGCAGACCTGCAGGAAGACAGTGAGGAAGACAACCCAAGGGATCGCAGCCCTCTAAAGCCTATGAGACCTCAGCCTCCAGCAGAGCAGCAGGAGAACAGAGAGATTCAGGTAGGACAACTCTCACAACCCTCACCCCAGACACCCCCAGCTAACAAGCCCCCAGACCCCCTGATAAACTTTCCGATCACAGATCAGCCCATGACCCAGCAATTCTTTAAAGAATTTATGATCTCCTTTAGATGTGTTATGCAGGACAACATGGTGGAGATCAGGTTTGCAAAAAAGACGGACCAGAGGATCACTAAGCTGGAGAATAGGATATCAGAGATGACTGGGGCACATAATGAGCTTATTGATGCTCATCGGGAGCTTATGGATGAAGTAAAATGGATGAAAGAAAAGTTGGCTGACGCAGAAGATAGAAACAGAAGAAATAATATGAAGATCAGGGGGGTGTCAGAGACAGTTTCTAACAATGACCTAAAAGGGTATGTGAGAGACCTACTGAAAACCACTCAACCTACAATCTCTGAAAATGAACTGGTAATAGACAGAGCTCATAGGCTTCCTAAACCTGGCTTCATAGCTGATCATTTGCCAAGAGACGTTATCACCAGAATACATTTTTACCATGTAAAGGAGTTACTTCTTGCATCCACTAGAGGAGGGAAAAAGCTCCCAGATCCATTTCGGGACTTAACCTTGTACCAGGACCTTTCACCGGCAACTCTGCAGGCCAGAAAGGAATATTTGCAGATAGCGGCAACTCTGAGATACAAGAAGATTCCTTACACATGGGGCTTCCCCCAAAGATGATAATCAACGACCAGGGGGTTACCCATGTCATCAGAAGTGTAAAAGAAGGTAAAGATCTACTTGCCAAATGGAACATTCCTGTTTTCATCTCCGGAGACCCCAAGAACTATAGACCAATTAGATCCACACCCTTGTCCAAGCAACAACCGATGGACTGTTCCCTAGATAAAACAGAGGATGAAAAATCTGCAGTGGCTTCTGCAGGAACCTGAACTGCATGGTGCCTAGCCATAAACTTCCCCCCTCTTTAGACTTTCCCCTTGGGATGTGACACCTTCCCCTTAAGGAGAAAAGTTTAACTAAAGTCCACATCGGTGGACCTTGGCCTGTTAGGCCTTTGGAATAATTTTTGAAGTTTTTGAAATCACTTATTTTTGTTTTTGTTTTAGTGAACTTCTTTTTCAGTGACAAGTGGCAGAACCGGATGCCAGTGAGGTCATTGATTCTTTTTTTGCTCTTTCGACAATTGTCGACGTTGATGTTAAGATTAATCATAATCTGTTCTTGTTTGTTGTTGTTACTGTCCCAACTAACTTTTTTCTTTTTATCTAGAGCTGAGATATATGGATATCTTTCATCTCAATTTAAAGATCCGATGACTGATGTGTATGGAGTAAATGTAATGTTTTTGTTTTCATGTAACAGCAGGTTATTGACTAGCTATGTCACAAAATTGTAAGTTGTTATCACTAAATGTGAGAGGGTTAAATTCATATAGAAAAAGGTATCTGTTACAGAAATTGGTAAAAGAAGAGAAAGCAGATATTATTTGCCTTCAGGAGACCCATCTAAACAAAATAGGAACAGAGAAATTTAAGATTCACCAATTTTCTAAAATATACCATTCCATCTTAAAAAAGAAAAAGAAAAGTGGGGTATGTATAGCTGTTAGAGATACACTGGGACTTGTGGTAAAGAACACATACAGTAGTGTTGATGGAAGAATGGTATTAGTTACAGGAACAATAAACTCCCAAGAATTTATGTTTGTAAATATTTATGCCCCTAACTCACACCAGATAAGCTTTTTGAATAAAAAACTTAAAAAATCTCCAACATCACCAAAGGACATTTATTTATAGCTGGAGATCTAAACTCGGTTGTTGATCCTCAAATGGACTGTACATCCAAAATTAGGAGAACTCCCTCATTAATTCAACCAATCTTAGTTAAATCTGAGTTATTTGATGTGTGGAGATGCCTTCATCCTAAAGAAAGACAGTATACTTATTACTCCCCAATTTACAGATCATTCACACGGATTGATTACTGTTTGGTTGACAGGTTCTCCTTGCCACTGATCTCAAGTATTGAGATCGGCCCCAGAATCTGATCAGATCACTACCCCATAACTGTTAAGATTCAACTCCAAAATTCTTTCCCACAACCTAATATATGGAGGATAAACCAATATATATTACATTCTGAGCATACATTCCCCCTAATTAAAAGAGATTTGATAGCATTTTTTAAAATTAATGATACCAAAGATGTTTCAAAAACCACACTCTGGAATGCACACAAAGCCTTTATGAGAGGTGTATTCATAAAACAGAGCGCCATTCAGAAAAAAAAGATAAGGGAAAAAACTGACTCTCTATTAAATAAAATGAAATCCCTAGAAATAGAAATTTTTTGCAATAAAAAAACAAATTTAACCCAATTACTAGAAGAAACCAGACAGGAACTAGCAGATTGTATGTACTATCAGTATGATAAGTGGCAGACTATACTCAAAGAGACCTGGTATTATGAAAAAAACTAAGGCTATGGCCCAAAAAATAAAAGGGAAAAGAATTTATCAAAGAATAGTCAAAATAAAACACCCTAAGATGAAAATAGAAGTACATCACCCTAGAGATATAGCAGACGCATTAGCCACCTATTATGAGGAACTTTACAACCTAGAGAACAATCCAGAAAATCATATTCCATCTACCCATGGGATTGATAAATATTTAGAAAATGTAGAACTTCCATCCCTTTCAGAACTCGAGCAAAATTATTTGTCAGTCCCTTTTGATCAGCAAGAAGTCGAATCTGCTATAGGATCCCTGAAAAAAGATAAGGCACCTGGTGTTGATGGTTTTGTTAATGATTATTTTAAAAAATTTGTAAGCATATTAGCTAAACCCCTTACAGACTTGTTTAAAGAGGTCGCAACCCATGGTGCCTTTCCTAAGGAATCTCTATCAGTTATTATTTCAACAATACCTAAAGAAGGGAAGGACCCAACAGATCCAGTCAATTATAGACCAATATCCTTGCTAAACACAGATATAAAAATCTACGCTAGAGTAATAGCTAATAGGTTGGCCCCCTTCATGCCTCAACTAATTCACCCTGATCAGGTTGGATTCATAACAGGTAGAACCACAAGTGATGGTACACGTAAGGTTCTAGCTATACTACATAAACTTGGACTCTGTCGAACGCCTACTCTCCTCGTCTCTTTAGATGTGGAGAAGGCGTTTGACAGAGTTAACTGGTTGTATTTGTCTAGGGTGTTAACAAAATTTGGTCTCCCTGATTTCCTGCACAAGGCGATACTGGCTCTCTACACACAACCATCTGCTAGAGTGTTGACATCTGGATCACTATCTTCCCCCTTTGATATCAAGAATGGAACCCGTCAAGGTTGCCCACTTTCGCCACTAATCTTTAACTTAACTCTCGAACCATTAGCCCAAAAAGTCAGAGACAACTCATCAATACATGGCATACAATTAGAAAAATCTAATACCGAACTAGGCTTGTATGCAGACGATATCCTTTTGTATCTTCAAAAACCTCTTGTATCATTGCCAAATGTAAACAAAGAATTGGAAAACTTTTCAAAGATATCTTTTTACAAATTAAATCAAGATAAGACAACCATTCTCCCATGTTATGTCCCCCAACATGCTATAGATACCCTTAAAAATTCATGGAGTAATAAATCCTTAAAATATCTCGGTATACAACTAACCCCTACAATTGCCCAACTTTATAGAGAAAATTACAACCCCTGGTTAACTAAATTTAAAAATAACTTAGAAGCTCTTGCTAAATTAGAATTTTCTTGGCTAGGCAGATCAGCTGCCTTTAAAATGATAATACTCCCCCAACTTCTATATCTATTTAGGAACCTACCAATAAGAATCCCTCAAAAGTTTTTTATTACCCTCCAAAAAATGCTAAATAAATTTGTTCTGATGAACAAAAAATCTAGATTTTCTAATAAAATCTTGACTTCGCATACCTCTAATCTAGGTCTAGGTGTCCCCAATATTGAGCAACTATTTTTGACCAATCCAGGTCAGTTTGGACTAATGATACTTCCAAACAATGGCTTTCTATTGAAACTACCATATAATTCATATAAACTTTTTCTTGAGTCCAGACTGACTTGGAAGGTTAATCAAAATATCAGAAACCCAATAACAGCTAATACACTCAGAATATGGAAGGAGATGATAAAATTGTGCAGAGGAGATACCTTAGCTATACCATCCTCCACATCTTTGACAGTTTTATATACTGTCATTAAAAATATTAATTTAGAAAACTGGGTTGCTTGTGGGATAACATCAATAGAAGATCTATTGACAGATTCTGATATTAAACCGTTTGAAGAACTTATGTTATCATATAATATCCCAACATCTGATAGACCCCTGTATTCGAAAATACATAAATTCTTAACTAGATATCCAACTAACCCAATTACCTTAACTCCCAAAATCAATAAACTTCTTAAGCCAGAGGGGTTACATTTAAAAGGTACACCCATTTTCTACAGAATACTTATAGATTTGAAAGAAAAAGCCCCAAAATGGCAGCTGAATAAATGGCAATACTTCCTTCAATCTGAAATTAGTATAGAAGAATGGGAAATGGCTGTCAGGTCTTTGAAGAGGTCGTCACACTGTGTTAATCATCATGAAAATCTTCTTAAAAGTATTTGGCAATGGTACATGACCCCTGATAAAATCTCAAAATTTGACTCTAAAACATCACCTTTATGTTGGAGAGGTTGCAACCAGACGGGTTCCATGACACATATTTTTTGGAGCTGTCCTAAACTTAGTAAACTCTGGGTTGATATTGAGCAATTTCTTAAACAATTACCTATGTCACTCCATTCGATCCCCCCTGGTATGGCTTTGTTTCACTTGGGTACTATGGATTTGCCCCCCCAGGAAAGACTGATTATAAATCATATCTTTGTGGTAATTAGGAATCTCATAGCCGTTTATTGGAAATCACTAACTATTCCAACACTTAAAGAAATTTTAAAAAGGGTAGAGTTAAAATCCTGGTCAATTAAATGTGGTAATCTGCGGTCTTTCTTGGGAAGGGCAAGTCTATGGCCCACTGTGTATAAGGAATCCAAACTGCTGGAATTCTGAATTCTCTCTCACTGAATGTGCATATCCATAGGCCTCATCATGATCAGTCTTCATCATCACTTGAGGTTGCATGTAAATATACATTTCTCATGCTCTGGAAAAATCTAATTGGGACCAAGTAGTATAGATTAGTTACAAAGTTGTATAGTTGTTATATAGACAAATTATTTATAGAGAACTGAATATACAACCTTATGCATATTCACAAAGGAAAATAATTTATCAGCTATTTATATGATATACTAGACTGTTTTAATAAGCTGCAGTACAGTTTCATCACTGAACTATGGCAACAATAACAGAAACTGCAACATACAGCTTAATATTTGCATTCTCATCTGATTTTGTGTTAACTGATAACTGATAGAAAAGCTAAAAACACTTCTGCCAAATCTGGAAATAATAGACGTAAATTTATATCATAGAATAGATGACCATAACCTTAGTTTACTTTACAAAAGTTATTAATATTAATAGCATTTAATAATATTTGATGCATACAATATATGCACTACTGATATACATCTATGTAAACAAATTCTTTACTAGATCCTTCAGAATTACTTAGAGAATTGATGCTATTATACTAAAACTTCTTAACTTTCTTTGTATTAAAAATGTAACTATCTTACTAATATGGATATGTCAAAATATAAAGTTTGACCTTTAATGTCTGTTGAAAAATTTCTCAATAAAAAACGATTGAAACCGTAAGTCTATGGGACAGCATTTAGGTTAACAATAGCTGTAACTATTGGTATTTTTGGCAGGGATACAAATACTATAAGGCGTTAAAATTAGATTCCAAAACTACACCTTCAACAAGTTTTTCATCAATGAGAAGAAACAAGAACACATGCAAAATCACTGTGCCAAAATGCAATGTAAGTCTATGGGAGAGCATTCAGGTTAACATTAGCTGTAACTTTTGAGAAAGTTGGAAGGTTTGTAAACTCAATTTGGCATTATAATTAGCTTCCAACACTACCCCTTCTACAAGATTTTCATCAAAGAGAAGAAACAAGAACAGTTGCAAAATTACTGTGCCACAATGCAATGTAAGTCTATGG
Source organism: Xenopus petersii (assembly GCA_038501925.1). NCBI lineage: Eukaryota > Metazoa > Chordata > Amphibia > Anura > Pipidae > Xenopus > Xenopus petersii. Next base: position 110,478,449 of record CM076680.1, read on the forward strand.
GAGAGCATTTAGGTTAACATTAGCTGTAACTTTTGGTAATGTTGGCAGTTATACAAATCCTATATGGCGTAGGAATTAGCTTCCAACTCTACACTTTTAACAAGTTTTTCATCAATGAGAAGAAACAAGGACACTTGCAAAATCACTGTGCCATATTGCAATGTAAGTCTATGGGAGAGCATTTAGGTTTAACATTAGCTGTAACTTTTGAAAAAGTTGGAAGGTTTGTAAACTCAATTTGCCATTATAATTAGCTTCCAACACTACACCTTCTACAAGATTTTCATCAAAGAGAAGAAACAAGAACAGTTGCAAAATTACTGTGCCACAATGCAATGTAAGTCTATGGGAGAGCATTTAGGTTAACATTAGCTGTAACTTTTGGTAATGTTGGCAGTTATACAAATCCTATATGGCGTAGGAATTAGCTTCCAACTCTACACTTTTAACAAGTTTTTCATCAATGAGAAGAAACAAGGACACTTGCAAAATCACTGTGCCATATTGCAATGTAAGTCTATGGGAGAGCATTTAGGTTTAACATTAGCTGTAACTTTTGAAAAAGTTGGAAGGTTTGTAAACTCAATTTGCCATTATAATTAGCTTCCAACACTACACCTTTAACAAGTTTTTCATCAATGAGAAGAAACAAGAACACTTGCAAAATCACTGTGCCACATTGCAATGTAAGTCTATGGGAGAGCATTTAGGTTAACATTAGCAGTAACTTTTTAGATTTAGGTTAACATTAGCTGTTACTTTTGGTAATGTAGGCAGGGATACAAATCCTTTATGGCGTAAGAATTAGCTTCCAACTCTACACTTATAACAAGTTTTTCATCGATGAGAAGAAACAAGAACAGTTGCAAAATTACTGTGCCACAATGCAATGTAAGTCAATGGGAGAGCATTTAGGTTAACATTAGCTGTAACTTTTGGTAATGTTGGCAGTTATACAAATCCTATATGGCGTAGGAATTAGCTTCCAACTCTACACTTTTAACAAGTTTTTCATCAATGAGAAGAAACAAGGACACTTGCAAAATCACTGTGCCATATTGCAATGTAAGTCTATGGGAGAGCATTTAGGTTTAACATTAGCTGTAACTTTTGAAAAAGTTGGAAGGTTTGTAAACTCAATTTGCCATTATAATTAGCTTCCAACACTACACCTTTAACAAGTTTTTCATCAATGAGAAGAAACAAGAACACTTGCAAAATCACTGTGCCACATTGCAATGTAAGTCTATGGGAGAGCATTTAGGTTAACATTAGCAGTAACTTTTTAGATTTAGGTTAACATTAGCTGTTACTTTTGGTAATGTAGGCAGGGATACAAATCCTTTATGGCGTAAGAATTAGCTTCCAACTCTACACTTATAACAAGTTTTTCATCGATGAGAAGAAACAAGAACACTTGCAAAATTACTGTGCCACATTGCAATGTAAGTCTAGGGGAGAGCATTTAGGTTAACATTAGCTGTAACTTTTGAGAAAGTTGGAAGGTTTGTAAACTCAATTTGGCATTATAATTAGCTTCCAACACTAAACCTTTAACAAGTTTTTTATCAATGAGAATAAACAAAGAAACTTGCAAAATCACTGTGCCAAAATGCAATGTAAGTCTTATGGTAGAGCATTTAGTTTAACATTAGCTGTACCTATTGGTATTTTTGGCAGGGATACAAATACTATACGGCGTTATAATTAGATTCCAAAACTACACCTTCAACAAGTTTTGCATCAAGGAAAAGTAACAGAAACACTTGCAAAAGCACTGTGCAAAAATGCACTGAAAGTCTATTGGAGTGCATTGTGTTTAACATTAGCTGTAACTTTTTGAAACGTTGTCAGGGCTGCAAATCCAATATGTCATTAGAATTAGCTTCCAACACTACACCTTCAACAAGTTTTGCATCAAGGAAAAGCAACAGATACACTTGCAAAAGCCATCTGCCAAAATGCATTTTAAGTCTATTGGAGTGCATTGTGTTTAGCATTAGCTGTAACTTTTTGAAAAGTTGTCAGGGCTGCAAATCCAATATGTCATTAGAATTAGCTTCCAACACTACACCTTCAACAAGTTTTGCATCAAGGAATTAACAGAAACACTTGCAAAAGCAGTCTGCCAAAATGCATTTTAAGTCTATGGGAGTGCATTGTGTTTAACATTAGCTGTAACTTTTTGAAAAGTTGTCAGGGCTGCAAATCCAATATGTCATTAGAATTAGCTTCCAACACTACACATTCAACAAGTTTTGCATCAAGGAAAAGCAACAGAAACACTTTCAAAAGCAGTCTGCCAAAATGCATTTTAAGTCTATGGGAGTGCATTGTGTTTAACATTAGCTGTAACTTTTTGAAAAGTTGTCAGGGCTGCAAATCCAATATGTCATTAGAATAAGCTTCCAACACTACACCTTCAACAAGTTTTGCATCAAGGAAAAGCAACAGAAACACTTGCAAAAGCAGTCTGCCAAAATGCATTTTAAGTCTATGGGAGTGCATTGTGTTTAACATTAGCTGTAACTTTTTGAAAAGTTGTCAGGGCTGCAAATCCAATATATCATTAGAATTAGCTTCCAACACTACACCTTCAACAAGTTTTGCATCAAGGAAAAGTAACAGAAACACTTGCAAAAGCACTGTGCAAAAATGCATTGAAAGTCTATGGGAGTGCATTGTGTTTAACATTAGCTGTAACTTTTTGGAAAGTTGTCAGGGCTGCAAATCCAATATGTCATTAGAATTAGCTTCCAACACTACACCTTCAACAAGTTTTGCATCAAGGAAAAGCAACAGAAACACTTGCAAAAGCAGTCTGCCAAAATGCATTTTAAGTCTATGGGAGTGCATTGTGTTTAACATTAGCTGTAACTTTTTGGAAAGTAGTCAGGGCTGCAAATCCAATATGTCATTAGAATTAGCTTCCAACACTACACCTTCAACAAGTTTTGCAACAAGGAAAAGAAACAGAAACACTTGCAAAAGCAGTCTGCCAAAATGCATTTTAAGTCTATGGGAGTGCATTGTGTTTAACATTAGCTGTAACTTTTTGAAAAGTTGTCAGGGCTGCAAATCCAATATGTCATTAGAATTAGCTTCCAACACTACACCTTCAACAAGTTTTGCAACAAGGAAAAGAAACAGAAACACTTGCAAAAGCAGTCTGCCAAAATGCATTTTAAGTCTATGGGAGTGCATTGTGTTTAACATTAGCTGTAACTTTTTGAAAAGTTGTCAGGGCTGCAAATCCAATATGTCATTAGAATTAGCTTCCAACACTACACCTTCAACAAGTTTTGCATCAAGGAAAAGCAACAGAAACACTTGCAAAAGCAGTCTGCCAAAATGCATTTTAAGTCTATGGGAGTGCATTGTGTTTAACATTAGCTGTAACTTTTTGAAAAGTTGTCAGGGCTGCAATTCCAATATGTCATTAGAATTAGCTTCCAACACTACACCTTCAACACGTTTTGCATCAAGGAAAAGCAACAGAAACACTTGCAAAAGCAGTCTGCCAAAATGCATTTTAAGTCTATGGGAGTGCATTGTGTTTAACATTAGCTGTAACTTTTTGAAAAGTTGTCAGGGCTGCAAATCCAATATGTCATTAGAATTAGCTTCCAACACTACACCTTCAACAAGTTTTGCATCAAGGAAAAGCAACAGAAACACTTGCAAAAGCAGTCTGCCAAAATGCATTTTAAGTCTATGGGAGTGCATTGTGTTTAACATTAGCTGTAACTTTTTGAAAAGTTGTCAGGGCTGCAAATCCAATATGTCATTAGAATTAGCTTCCAACACTACACCTTCAACAAGTTTTGCATCAAGGAAAAGCAATAGAAACACTTGCAAAAGCACTGTGCAAAAATGCATTGAAAGTCTATGGGAGTGCATTGTGTTTAACATTAGCTGTAACTTTTTGGAAAGTTGTCAGGGCTGCAAATCCAATCTGTCATTAGAATTAGCTTCCAACACTACACCTTCAACAAGTTTTGCATCAAGGAAAAGCAATAGAAACACTTGCAAAAGCAGTCTGCCAAAATGCATTTTAAGTCTATGGGAGTGCATTGTGTTTAACATTAGCTGTAACTTTTTGAAAAGTTGTCAGGGCTGCAAATCCAATATGTCATTAGAATTAGCTTCCAACACTACACCTTCAACAAGTTTTGCATCACGGAAAAGCAACAGAAACACTTGCAAAAGCACTGTGCAAAAATGCACTGAAAGTCTATTGGAGTGCATTGTGTTTAACATTAGCTGTAACTTTTTGACGTTGTCAGGGCTGCAAATCCAATATGTCATTAGAATTAGCTTCCAACACTACACCTTCAACAAGTTTTGCATCAAGGAAAAGCAACAGAAACACTTGCAAAAGCCGTCTGCCAAAATGCATTTTAAGTCTATTGGAGTGCATTGTGTTTAGCATTAGCTGTAACTTTTTGAAAAGTTGTCAGGGCTGCAAATCCAATATGTCATTAGAATTAGCTTCCAACACTACACCTTCAACAAGTTTTGCATCAAGGAATTAACAGAAACACTTGCAAAAGCAGTCTGCCAAAATGCATTTTAAGTCTATGGGAGTGCATTGTGTTTAACATTAGCTGTAACTTTTTGAAAAGTTGTTAGGGCTGCAAATCCAATATGTCATTAGAATTAGCTTCCAACACTACACCTTCAACAAGTTTTGCATCAAGGAAAAGCAACAGAAACACTTTCAAAAGCAGTCTGCCAAAATGCATTTTAAGTCTATGGGAGTGCATTGTGTTTAACATTAGCTGTAACTTTTTGGAAAGTGATCAGGGCTGCAAATCATTGGATTCTAATGTTATTACAATTAGCTTCCAACACTACACCTTCAACAAGTTTTGCATCAAGGAAAAGTAACAGAAACACTTGCAAAAGCAGTCTGCCAAAATGCATTTTAAGTCTATGGGAGTGCATTGTGTTTAACATTAGCTGTAACTTTTTGAAAAGTTGTCAGGGCTGCAAATCCAATATGTCATTAGAATAAGCTTCCAACACTACACCTTCAACAAGTTTTGCATCAAGGAAAAGCAACAGAAACACTTGCAAAAGCAGTCTGCCAAAATGCATTTTAAGTCTATGGGAGTGCATTGTGTTTAACATTAGCTGTAACTTTTTGAAAAGTTGTCAGGGCTGCAAATCCAATATGTCATTAGAATTAGCTTCCAACACTACACCTTCAACAAGTTTTGCATCAAGGAAAAGTAACAGAAACACTTGCAAAAGCACTGTGCAAAAATGCATTGAAAGTCTATGGGAGTGCATTGTGTTTAACATTAGCTGTAACTTTTTGGAAAGTTGTCAGGGCTGCAAATCCAATATGTCATTAGAATTAGCTTCCAACACTACACCTTCAACAAGTTTTGCATCAAGGAAAAGCAACAGAAACACTTGCAAAAGCAGTCTGCCAAAATGCATTTTAAGTCTATTGGAGTGCATTGTGTTTAACATTAGCTGTAACTTTTTGGAAAGTAGTCAGGGCTGCAAATCCAATATGTCATTAGAATTAGCTTCCAACACTACACCTTCAACAAGTTTTGCAACAAGGAAAAGAAACAGAAACACTTGCAAAAGCAGTCTGCCAAAATGCATTTTAAGTCTATGGGAGTGCATTGTGTTTAACATTAGCTGTAACTTTTTGAAAAGTTGTCAGGGCTGCAAATCCAATATGTCATTAGAATTAGCTTCCAACACTACACCTTCAACAAGTTTTGCATCAAGGAAAAGCAACAGAAACACTTGCAAAAGCAGTCTGCCAAAATGCATTTTAAGTCTATGGGAGTGCATTGTGTTTAACATTAGCTGTAACTTTTTGAAAAGTTGTCAGGGCTGCAATTCCAATATGTCATTAGAATTAGCTTCCAACACTACACCTTCAACAAGTTTTGCATCAAGGAAAAGCAACAGAAACACTTGCAAAAGCAGTCTGCCAAAATGCATTTTAAGTCTATGGGAGTGCATTGTGTTTAACATTAGCTGTAACTTTTTGAAAAGTTGTCAGGGCTGCAAATCCAATATGTCATTAGAATTAGCTTCCAACACTACACCTTCAACAAGTTTTGCATCAAGGAAAAGCAACAGAAACACTTGCAAAAGCAGTCTGCCAAAATGCATTTTAAGTCTATGGGAGTGCATTGTGTTTAACATTAGCTGTAACTTTTTGAAAAGTTGTCAGGGCTGCAAATCCAATATGTCATTAGAATTAGCTTCCAACACTACACCTTCAACAAGTTTTGCATCAAGGAAAAGCAATAGAAACACTTGCAAAAGCAGTCTGCCAAAATGCATTTTAAGTCTATGGGAGTGCATTGTGTTTAACATTAGCTGTAACTTTTTGAAAAGTTGTCAGGGCTGCAAATCCAATATGTCATTAGAATTAGCTTCCAACACTACACCTTCAACAAGTTTTGCATCACGGAAAAGCAACAGAAACACTTGCAAAAGCAGTCTGCCAAAATGCATTGAAAGTCTAAGGGAGTGCATTGTGTTTAACATTAGCTGTAACTTTTTGAAAAGTTGTCAGGGCTGCAAATCCAATATGTCATTATAATTAGCTTCCAACACTACACCTTCAACAAGTTTTGCATCAAGGAAAAGCAACAGAAACACTTGCAAAAGCACTGTGCAAAAATGCATTTTAAGTCTATGGGAGTGCATTGTGTTTAACATTAGCTGTAACGTTTTGAAAAGTTGTCAGGGCTGCAAATCCAATATGTCATTAGAATTAGCTTCCAACACTACACCTTCAACAAGTTTTGTATCAAGGAAAAGCAACAGAAACACTTGCAAAAGCAGTCTGCCAAAATGCATTTTAAGTCTATGGGAGTGCATTGTGTTTAACATTAGCTGTAACTTTTTGAAAAGTTGTCAGGGCTGCAAATCCAATAATGTCATTAGAATTAGCTTCCAACACTACGCCTTCAACAAGTTTTGCATCAAGGAAAAGCAACAGAAACACTTGCAAAAGCACTGTGCAAAAATGCATTGAAAGTCTATTGGAGTGCATTGTGTTTAACATTAGCTGACAGTTTTGAAAAGTTGTCAGGGCTGCAAATCCAATATGTCATTAGAATTAGCTTCCAACACTACACCTTCAACAAGTTTTGTTCCAAGGAAAAGCAACAGAAACACTTGCAAAAGCAGTCTGCCAAAATGCATTTTAAGTCTATGGGAGTGCATTGTGTTTAACATTAGCTGTAACTTTTTGAAAAGTTGTCAGGGCTGCAAATCCAATATGTCATTAGAATTAGCTTCCAACACTACACCTTCAACAAGTTTTGCATCAAGGAAAAGTAACAGAAACACTTGCAAAAGCACTGTGCAAAAATGCATTGAAAGTCTATTGGAGTGCATTGTGTTTAACATTAGCTATAACTTTTTGAAAAGTTGTACGGGCTGCAAATCCAATAATGTCATTAGAATTAGCTTCCAACACTACACCTTCAACAAGTTTTGCATCAAGGAAAAGCAACAGAAACACTTGCAAAAGCACTGTGCAAAAATGCATTGAAAGTCTATTGGAGTGCATTGTGTTTAACATTAGCTGACAGTTTTGAAAAGTTGTCAGGGCTGCAAATCCAATATGTCATTAGAATTAGCTTCCAACACTACACCTTCAACAAGTTTTGCATCAAGGAAAAGCAACAGAAACACTTGCAAAAGCAGTCTGCCAAAATGCATTTTAAGTCTATGGGAGTGCATTGTGTTTAACATTAGCTGTAACTTTTTGAAAAGTTGTTAGGGCTGCAAATCCAATATGTCATTAGAATTAGCTTCCAACACTACACCTTCAACAAGTTTTGCATCAAGGAAAAGCAACAGAAACACTTTCAAAAGCAGTCTGCCAAAATGCATTTTAAGTCTATGGGAGTGCATTGTGTTTAACATTAGCTGTAACTTTTTGGAAAGTGATCAGGGCTGCAAATCATTGGATTCTAATGTTATTACAATTAGCTTCCAACACTACACCTTCAACAAGTTTTGCATCAAGGAAAAGTAACAGAAACACTTGCAAAAGCAGTCTGCCAAAATGCATTTTAAGTCTATGGGAGTGCATTGTGTTTAACATTAGCTGTAACTTTTTGAAAAGTTGTCAGGGCTGCAAATCCAATATGTCATTAGAATAAGCTTCCAACACTACACCTTCAACAAGTTTTGCATCAAGGAAAAGCAACAGAAACACTTGCAAAAGCAGTCTGCCAAAATGCATTTTAAGTCTATGGGAGTGCATTGTGTTTAACATTAGCTGTAACTTTTTGAAAAGTTGTCAGGGCTGCAAATCCAATATGTCATTAGAATTAGCTTCCAACACTACACCTTCAACAAGTTTTGCATCAAGGAAAAGTAACAGAAACACTTGCAAAAGCACTGTGCAAAAATGCA